>JASDQU010737820.1:237309-262468 GCA_032191745.1 Picea mariana
TGGATTAGGCTAGAAATTTTGGGGTCTTGCAACCATTCCTTTATAATAGACTAAAGCCAATCTGAAACAATGATTGAGAGCAAAAAGAGGGACTTGTCTTCTTCATATTTCCTGGAAAGACCATCCGACACCACATTTTCTTTTCCCTTCTTGTACATAATCTCATATTCATATACAAACAACTTGATCACCCATTTTTATTTCTTTGGGGATGAAATTCGTTGTTCTAGGAAGTACTTGAGGATTTGATGATCCATTTTAATTTGGAAGCATGGTTTGAATAGATAAGGGCACTAGAGATCCACTTAATGAAAAATAACAAACATTTCTTTTTCATAAATCGATTGGGCCAAATGTTAGTCCAAATGCTCTTTGTTAGTGAAATTCAATGGTCTTCCTTATTTCATGAGGATTTCCCCAATTCCTAACCATGATGCATCACATTCCAGATCAAAGGTCTTGGTGGAGTTAGGTAGGGATAGTACATGAGTAGTGCACATAGCTTCTTTCAAGGCTTGGAAGGATTGGTTAKCTATTGGAGTCTAACATAAAGAATTATTTTTAAGGAGAGCTTTGAGAGGAGTCATAATTTTTCCATAATACTGAGMAAACTTGCGATAACATCTCGTTAAACCCAAGAAAATGTGAAGAATTTTAATAGTTTAAGGGTGAGGCCAATTCTGCATAGGTTAAATTTTCTTTGGATCCACGGTTACACCATCCTTTCCAACAATATGACCCAAGTACTCAACTTCAGAGGTGCCAAAAATATATTTAGACTATTTGATGAAAAGTTGGTGCTTAGAGAGGAGATGGAGAACTTGATTTACATGGGTGAGATGGGCTAGCCACATTTTACTATAGATCATAATATCATCAAAGAAAACTAACACAAAGTGATGGAGGAAAGGATGAAAGACATGATTCATGAGAATTTGAAAAGTGGAGGGGGAATTATAGAGATAAAAGAGCATGACCAAGAACTAATATTGGCCCTCATGAGTGTGAAATTTAGTCTTAGGGGTGTCTTTCTCTTTCATATGTATCTAGTGGTAGCCTGAACAAAGGTCAAKTTTGGTAAAGTATTGAGCCCCATTGAGTTCATAAAAAATGAAATCTATGATASGATTGGGAAATGTGTCCTTGATGGTAAGCTTCTTAAGTGCACAAAAATCAAAACACATGCCCCAAGTGCCTTCCTTCTTGAGTACCATGACAATAGGGGAAGAATAGTTTTTGGTACTAGGACAGATAACACCCGCTTCTAACAATTCTTGGATAATTTTCTCAATTACATTTTTTGAGAAAAGTGATAATGATAAGGGTGAACATTGGGAGGAAGAATTCTAGATATTCAAGGAATGGAATGGTCATGGTCTCCAAGGGAGGGAGGAAGGCCATCGGGAGTTTGGAAAATAGTTGGATGGAAGGAAATGATAGCTTGAATGTTGGGCTAGATCAGGGGTTCATAAACTGTTTGAATAAAATGGAGTTGGGAAATGATGTGAGAATGACCTTTTTTGAGTAACTTTTCCATGCGGTGGGAACTGATGATCTTCGCAGGCCTTGATGTAAGTCCTTGGAATTTATATTGTTCTAATTCATATTAGAATTGCATGATTAAATCCTTAAAATCCATGGTTACAGGGTCGAGAGTGCATAACCATTTAACACCAATAATAATGTCACAACCACCCATGTCAATAGAAAACATGTGATATTTCAGGTTATACTAACCAATTTGTAGGTGCACATTTTCACAACGCCCGCCATATTTCATGGAACGACCATTGAAAATCATGATTTTAAAATTATTGACAACACATATATAGCAATTGACTTTTTGAGAAAGGCGACGATGAATCAAATTATGAGTGCTTCCATTGTCAACAAAGATGATGACTTTCATGTACTCAATGTAACCAATCAATTTGAGGGTTTGGGGAGCAGAAAAATCGGTGAGAGAATTCAATGAAATTAGTGGCTCAGCTTTGGGTGGATGAGAGGATGGAGAAATATTTTATATTTGGGGTAGCTCAGATTCAAGAGAAAACTCAACACAATCATCATAAACATCCAAGATGACCTGTTGTGTCTGCTTGGAATTTTTACTTTCTTCCAACCACATCTGTGGACAAGCCATTATGACCTAAGCTCTGATTTTATGATGCAGGAGCATCTCTCCACGTCATTTAGCCAGACAGCTAGCCATGTCAGTGCATGCATTCCACACTGAAGAGAGGCGCAACCTTTATCTTCAATTTTGAATTTGAATGTAATTAATGTTGTAGGCTGTTGAGCCATGGAGCTGTGCCTTTGTGCAGGCATTAGAGTTGGTAGGCTTAATGCTTGTAAGGCTAAGATCTAGATCCAATTTATGGACTAGACAACCAGTTCAATGTAATTGAATAGGGTAGGTGGATTGGAGGGAAGAGCCCCTCATGTAAAAGATCATTTTTGATCTCATTTTGATAAGGGTAGAAGAATGAGAGAGAGGAGTTGGTAGAGGGTAAGAGTTAGAGTCTGCGAGTAGAGAGTAGAAGAGAAGGAGCCGAGACCTTGTTATAGGCTATGCTCAGGAACACCTTGTACAAACAAGCATCTACCATTTTAAATACGAGCAACAGTTTTTTCTGCACACTTCTGTATTAAATGGATGTCTGTGAGTGTTCTTTATATGCTGTGAGTGTATGTTATGTTTATGAATTTGCAGGAGTTGTTTTGGATTCAAGCTTGAGAGGTCTTTGAGGCTTCAGACCAGGAGGGTGTGACAGAACGTTGCAGGTTCTGATAGCCATGCATAGAGGGTCCATTTCTAAACTCTACGGAGTCAGACAGAGGCATGTCAGGTGGGAACAGAAGTTGAAATCAACAACTTGGAAGAAAGACCTGTGAGGTTGATGAATACCTCAGGGGGCAAGGTTGTGGAGAAGAACACAGTTGCAGACAGAAATGCTTATGTGTTTTATAGAGCTCTGCTAGGAGGGCATTGAGTAGGTGCATTGGGTGCATAGAAGAGGACCAAACTGTTAGGTGTTCTGTGAGGAAATACTCTGCTAGGTAGGCATTGAGACGGTGTGCAGACATGCAGAAGAAGAGAAATCTATTGAGTTCTATATTTTGGAGGAAGAATCCACTGAGGGATCTTAGTAGTGTTTCTGAACACCCTGAAGCATTTAACAAGAGGTTGCTTGAGTGAAGGATAGCCAGGAGGGCATCCAAATTCTCCATCTGCAGGAGAAAGGAAGAAGGATAAAATCCCTTAGGGGTCTGAGTATTTAGAGAAGCTCAGAAGAGATGGCACTTTAGTGTGCGAAGACTCTGCAGGAGTGAAGATGTCAGAATCCTTTGAGGATTTGAAGGATAAGCTCAGGAGGAGTAGTGCTTTCAGTGTGCAGAACCATAGCTGGAAGGAGCACGGAGGTCGAAGAACTCTTTTCAGGAGCTCAGAGTCTATAAAGCTGAGGAGAGACAACATTTTCATACGTGCAGGCGAGGGCTCAAAATTGTGGAGCTTGTAGAGGAAAGGAAAAGGTTGAGGCTCTTGGTCTTGGAGAAATCTTCTAAGCATCGAAAGAAAGCACTAAAGCTCGGGAGGAGAAATAACTCTCGTCAGATCTGCTGAAAGGATCTGGACCATTGAGAGTTTCACGTCCGGGAGTAGTAGGAGGAGTGCACAAGGAGGACGGATCTAAACCGTCAGATCTTTCTTAGAATACCTGTCTTTCATCAGATCTGACCAATTTTGTGAGGGAGTTAAGCCTTCATGAACAAGGGAGTGAAGTCCCGAAAGGAATTTGTCATCGGGATTTCGGCAATCAGG
This sequence comes from Picea mariana, assembly GCA_032191745.1. Taxonomy (NCBI): domain Eukaryota; kingdom Viridiplantae; phylum Streptophyta; class Pinopsida; order Pinales; family Pinaceae; genus Picea; species Picea mariana. Next base: position 241,133 of record JASDQU010737820.1, read on the forward strand.
ATTTCAGAAGTCTCGAGGACAGGAGATCAGGAATCTCCACAGTGAAAACATTGAAACAGATATGAGCCGTCCATTAGTTGGGACATGTGGCGGATATCGATAGCCATAATCATTTTGGGATTCGACTTTTCACAAATCCTGAAGACAAGAAGCATGCACATTTCAGAACCGTGAAGTCCGAAACCTCGATAAGGTGGAAAGCTCCGTTGTGGGGCCAACTGACATCATCTCATCATATCGGAGGTCAGGAATCAGAACTTTGAGAGTTCCGAGGGAAAGAAACCATAGGCATTTCGGTGTTTGAAAACCTGAAATCATGGAAAGGATGTGGACCGTCCATCTTGAAGGGACGCGTGGCATAAATCGAGGCCTTCAGAAAATAAATCCCGATAGGAAAGTCCATCGGCATATCTGGGTTCGAGATTTTGTGAATCCTAAGGATAGGATATCCGCACATTTTGAAACCGCGAAGTCTGAAATTGTGAAATGAATGTGGACCGTCCATATTGAGGGGACGCATGGGAACAATCTAGACTTTCGGGGAAAATCCTGAAAGGGAAGCCATTTTGGGAAATCAGGATTCGCAGGATCAGGAATCCTGAGGACAAAGTGTCCATGTGTTTCGACATTGGAAATCCTGAAATCACGAAAGACATAGGACTTCGGTCATATGAAATAGTGGTCACATGGACCAGGAGATAGCCATGGGGCTAAAGGATATTAAAGCGTTTCGACGCATCGACATTTCGTGGACCGACATTTTAGGGGTCTAGTGGATGAGAGATTGAGTGCTTGGGTTGTGTGACCCTGGAAATAGAGCCGTGGTTTTATGTGCAATGGTCATGTGGGCCAAGACTTAGCCCTTAGGGCTAGTCACCGAAAAAGGTGTTTCGACATTTCAGAGATTTGGCGTTCGGGAGGTCGAGAAGATAGAGGATTCTTGTCATCAGGAATTAGGAAACCTTGAAGCCCAAAATCACATTTCCTGTGGGGAAATTGTTCATGGTCATGTTTGGGGCCATGAGGGAAAATAAAAGGACATGTGGATCGATTCATGTTCGATTCCAGTAGGAGTTGAAAGAGCCGCTTCGGCTCACGAACTAGACAGAACGATCCTATGAGCGGACTTAGGATTTTTTTTTTTTTTGTGTCTGCGTCAAGTGGTATCAGAACTTGAATCTTGTCTATAGATTTCAGACAAGGGAAGTGAGGAGAAGGAAAAATAAGACAGGGTTGTTGAAGACTCTGTGATGATTGTTCGTGGGTAGGCAGCAATTGNTGGTATCAGAACTTGAATCTTGTCTATAGATTTCAGACAAGGGAAGTGAGGAGAAGGAAAAATAAGACAGGGTTGTTGAAGACTCTGTGATGATTGTTCGTGGGTAGGTAGCAATTGAGAAGACAATCAGCAGGACTGTAGGAAGAGGCCGAGGCACTCAGGTTTGCAGGAGTGAGAAGTAGATTTTCTAGGAGGGCAGATGGAGACAACAACATGGCTACTGAAGGCCGAAGATACACTGGAAATAAAATCCTAGAGTTGATGATCACAACCTAAATGGGGAAAGAACATTCCAACATCAAGGCAAGAATGAAGGAGCTTGAACTGTGGATGCAGCAGAAAGCCAAGCCAACATGGGTATATGAATGGCCCATGAGGAAGCCGAAGGTAAAATGGCCAGTCAAGGAGTTGATGGATAGAGGACAACATAAGTTGTTAAGAGGATGGTTGAGGCATGCTAAAAACCTCAATGGACTTGAGGAGATGGTTTAGATATGTGAACCAGAGACTGGGAAAATTCTCAGTGAAGAGAATGAAATGGGATCAGCTAAAGATCTCAAGAACTACCAGAAGGGCAGAGAGGAAATTCCAAATTTCCAGGTGGGTAGAGATAAGAATACGAGACTATCTGAAAGTCTCATGGACTTGAAGGTAAGTTCAATTCATCAAGGGGTGCTAATGAAGATGGGATTGGTTGATCTCATAGTCTACCAAGAAAGTAGCAGGAAAATCCCATATTTCCAGGTGGGCAGGGATGAACAGATGAGACTATCTGAGAGTCTCATAAACTCATAGGTGAGTTTGGATCAGCAGATTCAACTGAAAAAGGAGGAAGATTGGAGAAATATTCTAATGATTGGGGGAATTGAAATACCCCTACCACTTAGCTCAGAGGAGGCATAAGTCTATTTTTTAGATGAAGAAGCAACAATAGAAGAAAGACAACCAGCTTAGACTGTCAGGAAAGAAGACTTGGAGTAGGTGTTTGAGACTTCCCAAGAAGAAGAAGAAAATGAGCATTCTGAGGAGTGGCTCAATATTTTCAGCCAGGAGATTGAAAAGACTGCAACCTAGGAGTTTGCAGAAGAAGAAGAGGAAGAGGTAGACAACATTAGCTTTGTTGATCTATATGAATAGATTGAATCCCTGGATAGAAGGTTGAAGGTGTAGAGAGTGCACATCCAACAAATGAAGTTGGTAGTAGATGAAGAGGGCATGGGAGATCACTGTGATCTGCCCATTTGTAGAAAAATTTTGCAGCTGGGGAGACTGCATGAACAGGGCCAGACATTRGAGCATCTGGATGAAGTGATCRACATKATCARGGAGATGATGATCCGGTCAGCAGAGACTGTTAGCAAGGAGAGGCTGAGTAGAAGGAAAGAAGCAACAGTAGCAGTGCAGAAGCAACAACAACAACAACAAGGAGATGGAGCAGATGAACAACTCCAAAAATTTGTATGGGATCCAGGAGGATTTCAACAGCTGAGATAGGAAGCTCATGAGAAAGAGCTCATGAATTTTTGTAGCAGAGAAGTATGATGCAGGAGCATCTCTCCATGTCAGTCAAACAGCCAGCCAGCCACGTCAGTGCATGCATTCAAGGCTGAAGATAGGCAGCCTTCATCTTCAATTTTTAATTTAAATGTAATTAATGTTGTAGGATGTTGAGCCATGGAGCCGTGCCTTTGTGCAAGCATTATAGTTGGTAGGATTAATGCTTGTAAGGCTGATATCTAGATCCGATTTGTGGACTAGACAACCCATTCAATGTAATTGAAGAGGGTAGGTAGATTGGAGGGAAGATCTTGAAGATCCCCTTATGTAAAAGATCAATTTCAATCTCATTTTGATAAGGGTAGAAGAATGAGAGAGAGGAGTTGGTAGAGGGTAAGATTTAGAGTCTACTAGTAGAGAGAAGAAGAGAAGGAGTCGAGACCTTGTTACAGGCCGTGCTTAGGAACACCTTGTACAAATAGGCATTTACCATTTTAAATACTAACAACAGTTTTTCTTGCACACTTCTGTGTTAAATGGATGTTTGTGAGTGTTCTTTATGTGTTGTGAATGTATGTTATGTTTAGGCATTTGCAGGAGTTGTTTTGGTTTCAATCTTGAGAGGTATTTGAGGCTTCACACCAGGAGGGTGTGACAGAACGCTACGGATTCTGATAGCCGTGCACAGAGGGTGAATTTATGACCTCTACGGAGTCAGATAGAGGCGTACTAGGTGGGCGCAGAAGTTGAAATCAACAACTCGGAAGAAAGACCTATGAGGTTGCTGAATACCTCAGCGGGCAAGGCTATGGAGAAGAACATAGTTGCAGATAGAAACTCTTATGAGTTCTATAGACATCTTCCAGGAGGGCATTGAATAGGTGCATTGGGTGCAAAGGAGAGGACCGGACTGTTAGGTGTTCTATGTGGAAATACTCTGCTAGGTGGGCATTTAGACAGTGTTCAGATAGGCACAAGAAGAGAACTCTGTTGAGTTCTGTATTTTGGAGGAAGAATCCACTGAGGGATCTTAGTAGTGTTGCTAAACACCCTGAAGGATTCAGCAAGAGGTTGCTTGAGTGAAGGATAGCTAGGAGGGCATCCAAATTCTCCATCTGTAGGAGAAAGGAAGAAGGATAAAATCCCTTAGGGGTCTGAGTATTTGGAGAAGCTCAGAAGAGATAACACTTTAGTGTGTGAAGACTCTACAGGAGTGCAGACATCATAATCCTTTGAGGATTTAAAGGATAAGATCAGGAGGAGTAGTGCTTTCAGCGCACTGAACCATAGCTGCAAGGAGCACAGAGGTCAAATAACTCTTTGGAGGAGCTCAGAGTCTATAAAGCTCAGGAGAGACAACATTTTCATATGCACAGGCGAGGGCTCGAAATTGTGGAGCTCCTAGAGGAAAGGCAAAGGTCGAGGCCCTTGGTCTTGGAGAAATCTTCCAAGCATCGAAAGAAAGCGCCAAAGCTCGGGAGGAGCAACAACTACTGTCAGATCTACTGAAAGGATCTGGACCATTGAAAGTTTCACATATGGGAGCAGCAGGAGGAGTGCACAAGGAGGACGGATCTGAACCGTCGGATCTTTCTTAGAATACCCATCAGCCATCATATCTGACTGGAGTTGTGAGGGAGTTAATCCTTCATGAACAGGGGAGTGAAGTATAGATAGGAATTTGTCATCGGGATTTCGGCAATCAGGATTTCGGAAGTCTCGAGGATAGGAGATCGGGAATCTCCACAGTGAAAACACTGAAACAGATCTAATCCATCCATCAGTTGGGACATGTGGCAGAGATCGGGAGCCATTGGCATTTTAGGATTTAGCTTTTCATGAATCCTGAAGACAAGAAGCATGCACATTTTGGAACCACGAAGTACGAAACCCCAATAATGTGGAAAGCTCCATTTTGGGGCCAAGTGATGTCATCTCGTCATATCGGATGTCGAGAATCAGAACTTTGGGAGTACTGAGGGAAAGAACCCATAGGAATTTCAGTGTTTGAAAACCTGAAATCATGAAATGGATGTTGATCGTCCATCTTGAAGGGATGCGTGGCAGAAATCGAGGCCTTCGGAAAAAAAATCCTGATAGGAAAGTCCATCGGCATATCAGGGTTCGACATTTGACGAATCCTGAGGATAGGATATCCACGCATTTCGGAACTGTGAAGTCTGAAATCGCAAAATGAATGTGGACTTTCCATCTTGAAGGGATTCATGGTAACAATATAGACTTTCGGGGAAAATCCCGAAAGGGAAGCCATTTCGGGAAATCGAGATTCAGAGGATCGGGAATCCTAAGGACAAAGTGTCCATCTGTTTCGGCATTGGAAAGCCCAAAATCATGAAAGACATAGGACTACGGTCATATGAAATAGTGGTCACATGGACCAAGAGATAGCCATGGGGCTAAAGGCTATTAAAGCATTTCGGTGCATTGACGTTTCGTGGATCGACATTTCGGGGGTCCAGTGGACGAGAGTTTGAGCGCTTGGGTTGTGTGACCCTAGAAATAGAGCCATGGGTTTATGTGCACTGGTCGTGTGGGCCAAGACTTAGCCCTTAGTGCTAGTCATCGAAACAGGTGTTTCGACATTTCAGATTCGACGTTCGGGAGGTAGAGAAGATAGAGGATTCTTGTCATCAGGAATTAGGAAACCCTGAAGCCAAAAATCACATTTCTTGTGGGGAAATTGTTCATGGTCGTGTTCGGGGCCATGAGGGAAAAGAAAAGGACATGTGGATCAATTCATGTTTGATTCGAGTAGGAGTCGAAAGAGCCACTTCGGCTCACGAACTAGACAGAACGATCCTGTGAGCAGACTTAGGATTTTTTTTTGTGTGTGTCTATGTCATTTTATCCTTAAGGCCACTGATAAAAAATTCCCTAAAAAAATCATTTTTCATGCCCTCCATTGGGAAATCCAAGTGCTCAAAGGCAATAATAAAATCTTCCACTGTTCCATATTATTTCATTTTTTTCAAACGTCTTAAATTGTGGGTGTTTTCTTCAAAGCGTTCATACATATTAGTAACAAGATGTGACCAATAAACATGCCATTGGAATTCATTTATATGCCATTTCCACGATTTCCATAATTTCGGATCCAAATAGATAATTTTGTAACAAAGCTTGGTCAACTCATCATTAATGCCATGCATGGAGAAATAGTGTTTCATTTGAGCGATCTAGGCTATGGGATCTGAGCCATCAAATTTTTCAGCTCAACTCTAGGTGATGGGGGTCACAAGGGAGGGATTTGGAATGAGAGTGCAAAGGCCGGTTGGAGTCAACATCCTCAATATAGATAGGTGGGTCATAGATGGAAGGACCCTAGAATTTGTTCATGAATTGTTTGAGACTATAATTGAATTTAGTAATTTGGCTACCTAACTATTCCTGGATGTAGTCCATTTTGGAATGAATGATAGGAATGTTAGCATTCAGTTGGGCCTAAAGGGAAGTAAGGTCATTATTCAATTTCTGATTGGTTTCTTCTAGCCGGGTTGGAGCCATGAGGGGAAGAGGGTTGGGTCCATGTACAAAAAAGTAGACAAGTGATATATACGACTACAATCACTAAAACAAGATAAAACCAATGGGATAAGTGGGAAATAAATAAGTTGGGAAGGGTATGGGTTTTCTAGGTAAATCAAGGGTTCAAAATGATATGTATCAAAACGATGAGGATGAAAAAGGGAATCCAATGAGACAAGTCTCAAATAAGTGTGCGGGCATGACGCAATTTTTTTTTTAATTTTTAATTTTTACTCTTGTGGAGTTAAACTATGAACTTAATAATACTACAATGTAGAAATTCCAAAATTATTAACACAAAAAAATGTATAGTAATTTCACAACCAAAATGGAAGACGCAAGGTTGTGCATCCAAAATATCCTTTATGTTCCTTGTAAGCTATGTTCCCCCCTATGTTAGTGTTTGCAGGGTGCCTATGGACAAGAATTTTCCCTGTACCTGTTGTAGGTGAATCCCCCTACAGAAAAGTGGGTTCCTTATTGGTCTCTAGACTCCTAAGGCCAAGAGAGAAAAGTGATTAACATGGACATTGACTTCCGTTTAGATCTAGTCAAGCTAATAAATGAAAGAGAAGGAGAAAGATATGTACCTTATTAGCGACGTTTGTCCTTGAAAAGTCCTAGATGAGCTTCGATCTTGAGCTCCCTGATAGGTCATGTAGGACAAAAAAAGATACAATGGACTTCTTACTCTACTGATATTATCTCAAATATAGATCCATCTACTGCAGACAAACTCATATGGAACAAACATAAGTTTGAAAGAAACAAGCCAAGCATTGATTATTAATGAGAACGAGTAAAAGTACTTAAAATCCTTTGATGAAGTTGCAACATCTTCTTCCAGTTCTTCTTTTCCAACCCCTTTGCTTAATTAATCTACACTAATTTCTTTGATGACATCTCACTCATGAGATCATAAGTTTGATGTAATTGTCAATCTCTATCTCCCTTTCACCATGAGGAGGCCTCCTTATATAACCTTGGAGAGGTCCAAGCACTTGAGAGATCTTTGGGATAAGTTGAGGATTCCTCTCCTTCAGTTGAGGATCTTCCCTAAGATCGTGCCTTGACCATCTATTTTAATCCAACCACCTTTAGGAATTGAGGGATTCTTCCCTGATTTGTCTCAACAAACCCAAAACCTGCTCAGAAAAGGGTAGTGCTCCCCCAAAAGGGTACACAGAGCACTCAAACACTACTCCAAAGAGGCTTAGGGAGTGCCAGAAGTCCTTGACAATGGGTAGGGGAGTGCTCCTCTCCAAAATCCATTTTTTAGTGGTTCTTTCAATGGCAAAAGGTTTGTACTCCCTGTCAACTAATTTCTCTTCTTCAAAACTAGTCTTTGAGGTGTCTTAAGTGTCTTTATGATGTCATTAGAGGCACAACATAAGCAAGATGACAGTATGATGTTTGTGACACTTGCAACACTTGTGGTCAATATGCGACACTTGCAGACAAGATGTGACACTTACAACAATGATAATGACGACACTTGCGACACTATTGAAGTGAGTAATTTTGAGATGTAACAGATTGCCCCCCAAAGTATGAAGTTAGAAGACGATGATGACTGAAGTAATTTGTAGACCTTTTCAAGTAAGGGTATGGAAACAGAGAGAGTAGAAAAATCTTCACACAACCATCAAACAAATATTATGACATGTTTCAAACCCAAGGTAGGCATACCTATGCTTGAGTGATAACGACTTTTTAGGTATGGCCGCCATAAAATACATTGTGGATCCATAATTGTATTGACAAAATGGTATATCCACTGAAGATACAATGTGGATCTATACTCCTATGACCTAAAATGATTGTAGCCATGAAGAATACACAATGGATCTACAATATGAAAAGACATAGCCACGATCAATACAAAGTGGATCTATGTAACAGTATATGTGTCATAGCTCAAAAGAACTCCTTCGCAACCTAGGAAAAGTGTACATAAGAGTGGAAAAATCAACCCATGGTATTCATACTGATCCTGATGTAATACGAATCTAACCATGTGAATAGATGTCCTAATGTCGAACATGGCAGAAACTACTTGATTACCGGTCAATGAGGTAAACCGTTAACAAGCGCGAGGGAAATCACCATTGATGTCAAGGATTCCCAAGGTACTCTAGTACATTCCGATGAATTTGAATAGATGATCTGAATTCAAACATCCATGGAATCATCTGATCAGAGGTCAATGATGTAAACCCACTGTTGGATGCGAGAAGGCCTACCATTGAGGCATGCAGGTCCCAAGGTACTAACTGGTTTCTAAGTCTAACTCCTAAATAATGTTTTGAAGTCGACAGGAATAGACTCATCAAAGAAGGGCCTTGATGTATCCCCCATCAACGACACGAAACTGAAACAGAGATGTAATTGGTAGATCAAATGAACATGGACTGACATGGGTATTGAAATAGGATATTTGTGATGGCTGATTCCCAAGGCAGATACTTCCCTTGAACACCGAGGCACAATAGTAGAAACTTGACATGGATGAAAACTTGATGATGTAGTGGATGATGTGACTTTCGTCAGGTGACCCAAAGGAGTAAAAGAAACTTAGAGGATAGGCTCAGTGTAGAGGTTCAGTGGATTAAAATACATGCAAATACAAAGTTCTGTGTTCAAGGCTGACCCTAAGAGCTACTGGTAGTGCTCTCAAAAAACTGCTTGGCTTGCTTCTTTCAATTTTCCCCCATCCAGATAGACGAGTACCTCTTTTTAATTTAACGAGCTCATGGAGGGTAACACATACTCGATATGACTCACCTTCAGTAAGTCCTTCTTACTTTCTTTAACGAACTAGAAGAAGTAAGTGTTTGATCCCATATGAGCCCTTCAATGTGTAATTGTTTAACGAATCCAGAGAAGGTAAATTCGGTGGTTTTTCATATTTAGAGAGTCTGAAAACAACTTAAAGATGACTCCAATGTTGTCCTTTTTCGTAATGTTAGTCTCACGAGGACAAACAAAGAGATAAATTGTCACTTGAAAGATGTTCTTTCAAACCTTTTAATGAGCGGGAAAGGAAGAAAGATCACTCGATAATATTTTCATGTTTAGAGAGTCTGAAAAGAGCTTAAAGATGACTCCAAGGGGTTCCTTTTTTGTGTAACCATGCGAGCCTGAAAAATGGATAAAAGGTTTCTTGGTTGCATTCTCATGTATTTACGATCATGAGAAAGAACAAAGACTAATCTCGGTATGCCCCCAACTTGAAAGCTGGTGTCTTAACTCCAAAATGATCATCAAATGCTGGAGACATACCCTCCAAGCTTCAATTCATTCATCGACTTTGATGTTGTCACCAATTTATCTACTAGATGGAGAAAAAGGATAAGAGTGGATGAAATGAAGGTTAAAAAGAGGTGATTGTTTCATTTTTTAATGAGCTTGACATAGGAAAATAACTAAGCTCAGGGCTCTGGGTTCAATCCCCAGATTGTTGTTTTATTTTTAATGAACTTGGTACAGAGAGGAAAACTATGCTCAAAGATTATATTTCATTTTTAAACGAGCTTGCCAAAGAGAAGAGAAACTATGCTCATGACCTCTGTTTCATTTTTTAATGATCTTGCTACACAAAAGAGAAACTATGCTCATGGACTCTTCTTGATCATCGCTTCCAAGAGAATAACACGCTAGAAGGACACCATGTCAAGGGACAAAAATTAGTCATGGATTCCAAGAGATCTTCACTGGATGGAAGAAAATCACTCTAGAAGGAATACATGTCGAGGGTCTTATCATGGGTAAGGAGATCATGCTCCAATAGACCTACCGAATAGATCACCATGTCAATTACCGGATCCAAATCATCGGAAGTCGAAGGCATGGGAGACGAGGGAAAATCAACATCAGGAGGGGAGATAGATCGTATATCTTCCCAAATTTCTTCACGAGGGGGAAGTAAAGAGGATCAATGATGGTTATCATCCCGAGGTATCTCGTCAATGCTCAACATTTCCATAATAGATTCATCAGAGGGAAAAATTGGGGAAATGTAGTCGATCGCAGATGACAAGGAACTTAACCATGATGGCATCAAATAATTGTCGGGTGCCAATAGATATTGGTCATCTGAAGAGGGAGAATCAGATTGGACAAAAACGTATGATGTTTTGGCTGGACTAAGTGGCATGGTGTCACCTAGTGCATTGAATTTTGACATAATAGGTACAATCCAAGGGTCAGATGATTCCAAAGAATGATAAGCCGCGGTCAAAATCATATCGACGGTGGCAATATGATGTGTAGTCGGTGGAAGTGGTGTAGAGAAGGTACCCATAAGGCTAGAATATTTCAGTAAGCTAACACCAATGCTTTCATACACGATCTTGTGATCTCCCAAGAATGGAATATTGTCGGTAGTAGGAGCATGAGCATGGGTTGTGAAAAAATATAACTAATCAACAGTGACAATTTTTCCCTGATGAGGAAAGTATACACATCGAAATAATGACGAAGCAATGACAGTCATAACATAAAACCAACTTCTTCCAAGTAACAAGTTTTAATCGAGGGGAGCATCTACCACCTCGACATCAACAGTGATAGTTTTTCCACCCAATTGGATGGGCAGGAACTGTAAAATCCCATGGGGATGAAAACCTCACCCATTTAATGCATGTAACATTGTTGGGGCTTTGTTAAGTGTGGGTGATTTTAAACCTTTCCAACATGATAAAGACATGAAACAAGTTGAGGCTCCCTCATCTAGAATAGTTCGGTGGATTTGTTGATTGTGAGCAACAACATCAACTTGGAAAGCAAGTTGGTGGGAGAGTCGAGACGTATAATTGTCCAGGTTAAACATGATATGGTTGGATGACTCAGGATCAACAACGCCAATAGTGGCCAAGAGCATTCTTCATTGACTGGGGCAGTGTTGTAGAACTTCTAACGTAGATATAACACACGGTGCTTGAGCCAAATCTTCAACAATGTTGTAGTTCTGGGCGACTCGTGAACTAGAATTAAGGGTAGATTTATGGACAGTGCTCTTAGGAGGGCGTAATATAGAGTCGAACGTAGGTTTCTCAATATTAAGTGGTCCAGATGGATAATTAACCGATGGAGGACTAACAGAGGATGGTGATGGATCCGATAAAGTACCGGTACTGTTAGTGACTTTTCCTTTGTCAGGGTTACCTGGTGTGTCATATGTCTTAGAGAGTGTGGTCAAATTAATCACATTAAACATCTAAATATGTGCACTTTTCGAGGCCTCATCATGAAGATGGCTAGAACTACCCCCATGAGAGGGGGTTTGAGAAACCATGGATTTTTGATGTGGAAAAGGCTGAGTAAGAACAATGGGTTGTGAATTTCCCTGGAAAATTTTGGCCACTTCATTACGATGTGGATAGTATCGAGTGTAGTGATCATCAACACAAATGATACATGGTAATTTCAGTTTCTATTGTGGTTTCTTTTCGATAGCAGGTGTTTGAGCTTGATTTTTTGGTTGTTCATTGTTATTTGTATTTTTTGATTTATTTTTTGTCTTCTTCTTACCTGCATATTGTTGTGAAGGGGCAGATTGAACTGCATTCACCTCAGAGATCTAATTTTTGGGGTAGATAGAGGAGAGTGTGGTCTACTAGAAAGTATATTGAGTTTTGACGAAACTGATAACACCATCCACATGAGATGAGGATGACGGCTTAGATGGATCGGTATTAGCTCGAGAAACATTTGGAAGCAAATCATAAAAAGTACCAGATTGTGAATAAACCAAATCTAATTACTGAGCTCGAGCGATGATTTCTTCCTCAATGAACGCACCACCCATAGCGACATCACGAACGATCGGGGGTAAAAGTGATTTAGTAAACCACTCCACCAATAATATGTCAGGAATGATTACTTTGGTCATCCTTCATCATTGTCTCCACTCATGAATATGGTCAGAGATATGCATGGAGTCAGTTTGACGAAGGGAGGTCAAGAGTTCAGTACCCGTCTCGTATTGAATAGGTAGTTGAAAGTGTGTGAGGAAAGACATGGAAAGGGATTTGAAATCATGAAAAGAAGCACGTGGTAGTTCAATTTACCACTTTGCTGCAGAGCCTGTAAGTGTTCGTTGGACAAGACGCAAACGTATAAAATCATCCATGAGGGAGTTCGATGAACACCACAAATGGAAAATTATCACATGGTTATTTGGATCATCTCCAGATTTTCCGTCAAATTTTGGAATATCGGAAGCAAGTTTAGCTGGGATAACTGGCCAAACCGGTGAATGAAAAATAGGATCATTGGTTAACCGTGACAATTCTGGGAGATCCATAGTTGCAAGGAAAGTAGTTTTCAATTAATGTACGGATGATACTTGTGTGGCATAGGAACACAAGTAGGACCATAAACTGGATTAGGTGGATAATTGTAACTAGTAGGTCCTCCTACATATGGTTGTTGATGACTAGGATAAGTAGGATTCGATGATGGTTGAAAAACATTTGCATAAACCGGTGGGTTCTAAGCATTATAAGTCAGGTGATTTGCTTTCCCATGAGGAGGATAAACATTTTTCCCTTGAGGAGGGTAAGAAGTAGATCTTGGAGGCGGGTACACATTAGACCCATTGGGAGGATAAGGTTGTTGTCCTTGAGGACTCAGGGTGGTGTTTGGGATGTCGCCCGGATAAGGTTATCGATAATATGGTCCAGAAGGAACAATATTTGATACTCCTCCTTGTGGGTTATGATATGAGTTCCCCCCAACATGGGTTTGGGTAAATGTGCCTCCATAAGATACTCCCCAAGACTGTGAAGGGTTTCCAGTAGATGAAGGTTTCCCCCCTGCCAGCGGTGGATTAATGAACGAGGTATAACTGGAAAAGGGAGGTTGGCCTCTGGGAAGAACATGAAAAGGGGATTGTCCCCAAGGACGGGCAGGATCGTCATAATATGGTGGTCTTCTAGGAGGGATAGGTCCACTAGATGGTGGTTTCCCTCCAATCGGTTGTATTTGGATGGCAAGGGTCTGCATTCTCAGGTGAACATATGTCCCAGCAGGATTGTGTGGAACATGTGGATCTATAGAGTGAAAGTTTGTAAAAGTAGGGGTAGGGATCGAAGTGCCTTAGAAGTGAGTAGAGGTGATGAGTCCAACATTAGGATAGATTTGTGTTGATGCAACAGTAGGGTTAATGACTTGATTGATGGGGTGATTCATAGTTTGACCAAATGGCCCACTTTCAACAGGAATGTCATGAGGATTAAAGGGTTTTCGAAAGAATTCAAAATTCTCATAGAGATCGTGTCCTGATGAAGTCCTCCATACAGAACAAGCAGGTGTGGGATTTGTATCTACTACAGTGGTAGGATGAACAAGAGTCCTATACTCATCACCAAAGGTTGGTTATGTGGATCGCATATATGTGTCGGTAAAATCTCTCACAGGTAACTATGGGACCCCCTCGTCTATGATGTTCCCAAGGGAGTCTAAATGAAGAAAAAGTTGTTCGAGAGGAATTGTTGACATAGATGCAGTGCGAGGAGTGGGATTCTCAACCACAACCAAAGCACCTTTTGAATTGTCTAACGGAGGAGAAACAACACTCCCAGCGTCATATTAATTTTCTACCTCTCCACGGTAGTTGTCTTCTAGAGGGCTAGGAGGTAAGGGTTGCTAGCCTTCCAGAGGCAACCCTTGCATCCTATGCGATTGGCGAAGAACTTAATCATCTATAGGCTCAATTTTGGAGAATAACAGTACATGCTGAAAATTTACGGCCAACTAATGAAAAGAAACAACATACACTAGTAAAATATAGGAATCAAAACCAAGCAAACAAAACTTCTCTCGATGATCATACTAGTTGGTGATGAAATCCAACGTTGCGTGATCAAGTCAAGAAGGGGCTAGGATATGGTGGAACAGTTACAATGGTGACCTTCCTAATGGACTTTCACCTTGGTGCAAGCTTCCATGCACTAATTGTGGATTTACCCTCCAAGGAGATCAAGTGAGTTTGACTAATGTCTGTTCTAGGTACAATGAGACTTCCCTTCACTGTCACCTCATGTAAGTACCTAAATATTATGGCAACTAAGGACACCAACTCCCAGTCATCCCCTAGGTGGGTTGAGTCGATAGTCTAAATGTATAGGTAGGATAAAAAGTCTGAAATCAACTCGAGAGGCTCCCACACATAATCATGGGTATACCCTCAAGTGAACCCCAATATACGATCCAACCACTACAAACAATTCAACCATGAAGGGATAATATCCATAATTCTCTCGAATGCAACCTCGTGCATAACCCATGTGTGAGAGGGGGATCCCAGAAAGCCTATATGACAATTGGATTTGACTCTCTCTATCTTAGGATGCTAATGTTTGGTTTGAAAACTTTGGAGAGTCATACTCACAGCCTAATCCAAAGTGCTAATCATAGTCTAATGTTGGTGGAAGATCCTAAAAACAAAAATGTTCTAGATAATATTTAATTAGCGTTCATTTTCTAGTTGTTCTTTACTCAAAGGGTGTATGACAATGAAACTGATGGTATGATGACTCAATTCCCAAAAATTCACAAGAAAATGATAAGAAGTCGTTTCTTTCGATGAATAGCTATTAAAGAGAAAGAGAGAAAGTTGTTTTCACTATCAAACACTAAGATGCAATGTCCCCGTACAATTGTTTCTCAATCAAATCCAATGTAATGCTAAAAATTTCAGAAATGCCTTCTAATATCCAAACCAATCACTAAAATATGTTATTTTTCTTATATGTAAATGATAATCATATGTAATACTTCTAAATGTCAATCGGACTTCAGGATTAAACAATCAGAAGCAAACCTCACACAAAACAAAAAATACAATCTCGTCGTGAAAGAGACAAGAAGGACACAGATAACCAAATTTGCAAACAAGAACCAAAAAACCTCAAACAAAAGAGAAATGTTGGAAAAATGACCTCAAATATCAAATGAAAAGGTTCACAGACCTTTGGATTTCCTCACAAAATCTTCCACTTAGTCAAATAAAGGAGAAGAAAACAACAAGTTAACTCTAGGTTAGTAAATACAAAGAGTGACTTCAAGGCAAGGAAAGAAAATGTCAAAATCCCAAACAAAAGAGGATGAATTCTCAGAAATAAGGTGTTGAAAGCCAATGATAAATATGGACTGAGAGTATGAGACCCTGAGCAAATGCAAAAGGAAAAAACTGAACTCAGAAACTAAAAACCTAGAGGATTTTTAACTGAAAATGGGGTAGCGCTATGGTGTAAGGGGCACTAGAGCATTCCAACACTCTGTGTAAGACCACCAGGGAGTGTTGGTTCTCTGATAACAAGGGCAGGGGAGCGCTCTGCTTCAAAATCTTAAAAAAAGGCCCAGAAACTCAAACACATCAAGGAAATTCAGTCAATCAAGGTGATCATGATGAAATAAAGAGGCAATCAAACAAATATAAGAATCAAAGAGAGTATGGAGAGGTTCCAATGTGTGGGAAAAGGGCCAAAACAATATCTGGGAATGGAAACAAATAATTAGAGCTCCTCCCCAGTGTAGTTGCCAATTTATGTTGTAGGTGAAGCCCCCTGTAGACAAGTGGATTCCCTCTTTGTCTCTAGACTCCTAAGGCCAAGAAAAAAAATTTCTTAACATGGACACTCACTTCCTTTTAGAGCTAATCAAGTTAATAAATGAAAGAGAAGGAGAAATATATGTACCTTATTAGCGACATTTGTCCTTGCAAAGTCTTGGCTGAGCTTCGATCCTGAGCTCCCTGATAGGTCCTGTAGGACAAACAAAGATACAATGGACTTCCTACTCTACTAAGATTAGCTCAAATATAGATCCATCTACTGCAGACAAACTCATATGTAACAAACATAAGTTTGAAAGAAACAGGCCAAGCATTGATTATTAATGAGAACAAGTAAAATTACTTACAATCCTTTGATGACGGTGCAACAACTTCTTCCATTTATTCTTGTCCAACCCCTTTTCTCAAGTAATCTACATTGATTTCTTTGATGACATCTCACTCATGATATCATAAGTTTGATGTAATTCGCAATCTCCATCCTCCTTTCACTACGAGGATGCCTCCTTATATAACCTTGGAGAGGTCCAACCACTTAAGAGATCTTTGGGATAAGTTGAGGATTCCTCTCCTTCAGTTGAGGATCTTCCCTAAGATCATGCCTTGACCATCTATTTGAATCCAACCACCTTCAGGAATTGAGGGATTCTTCCCTGATTTGTCTCAACAAACCCAAAACTTGCTCAGAAAAGGGTAGCGCTCCCCCAAAAGGGTGCACAGAGCACTCAAACACTCCCCCAAAGAGGGTCACGAAGTGCCAACACTCCTTGACAGTGGGTAGGATAGTGCTCCTCTCCAAAATCCATTTTTTAGTGGTTCTTTCAGTGGCAAAAGATTTGTACTCCCTATTAACTGATTTCTCTTCTTCAAAACTAGTCTTTGAGGTGTCTTAAGTGTCTATATGATGTCATTAGAGGCACGACATAGGCAAGATGGAAGTATGATGTTTGTGACACTTGCAACACTTGTGGTCAAGATGTGACACCTGTGGACAAGATGCGACACTTACAACACTGGTAATGATGACACTTGTGACACTATTGAATTGAGTAATTTTGAGGTGTAATAATACTATATATCTTTGATATATGTATGTGGTAAAATAATACTTCTCAGCCCAATATCTCAGGGCACCAACTAAGGAGGCTCGACTGTACCCTTAGCCTTACTACCTGATTACCCAGGTACTATAGAGTATAATGCTGAGTGTTGTTCTCGGTGGACTATAGCAGTTAGGAGACCAAACAACTGATCTACGATTAGTTTCAGGAGACATATGGGATTCCCTATATACCTTTCGGTACATGGAATTAATGATCCTGTACAAATTTTTTCTGATGTGGTACTACTCGAGGGATACCAACAAGGGTTACAGAGGTTTCCAACAAGGGTGAAACTTTTGGTTTCTAGGAAACCCCATGAAACCATATGTATCTCATGTGTGTAGTATTCCCCACTCCAATTTTACACATTGAATGACAAATACATGTCCTTTAAATATGTCGACGGTACACATATCTACACTAGAAAAAATAATTACCCATAATTCCTGCCAAGGAAAGCGCTCTGATACCACTTGTAATGTACCAAATGTAGTATAATATGTAGAAACAAGAGTATTCAACATATATCAATGGAACAAAAAAATATTGAGAAGAGAAATACCAAAAATAATACCTTTATTCAAATAAATCAATGTTCACTTGCCTCTTTGAGAGGGAAACCTCCACCAGAGAAGAGTTCTATTACAATAATTCTCAAGAAAATATTTTTTATGCCTCCTAATCTTATTTATACTAATTGTATCTTCTATAGAAAATTCAAAAGGATGATCTTTCTAGAAGTGAAAGCCTCTATTAGGTATTCTTACATTGACTTGTTCACATTTATTCAATAATCCTTACGAACTAATCTCAGACTTTATTACATGGAAAATATATTTAGTCCTTATTAAATAATTTTGGCCTTGACTCTAACATATCAGTCTCACTTCCACTTGGTATGCATCAAGAAACACACATCTTATTTCCCCCTCTAGGGATACCTATCATGCAATCTAACACTAGAAAAATCACATGGATGCATCAAATGAACAAAGGTTGTGCATTCTTAAAGAAGCCAAATGAAAACTCACCTTCTTGGATTTGTTGGTTCTTAGAATGGGAATGAGTGGAATGGAAACTATTGAAGGATTCGATAGGGATTGTTATTTTCATGAATTTCTTGGTTCTTAGAATGGGAATGAGTGTACTGTAAACTGTTGAAGGAGTCAACATGGACCATTCTTCAGAGGCACACTTCTAACAATATACCTTCAAAAATGATGGAGAAATGCCTTCAGAAATGATGGAGAACTTGGATCTGGAGGCACTTATCCTTCATCCAAAGCAGTTATCCAAATTACTACCTCCAAATCACCAACAACAACTGTATGATAGAGTTCAAGGAGAAATTCAGAAGAATCTCTAAGTGAATATTTTTTTCCATCCATATTCATAATCTAGTCAGACATTAAATTTACTTATAATACTTTCTTATTTAACCACAATGTGAGATACATTGCAAGTATAATTTAGTCATTGCCTCCTATTTCTATGATGTAAATTCCCCTCTGAAATGCATCTGTACTTGGAAGGTATCTTTGAGCATATACAACCAGAAAATAAAAATGATACCGACCAAAAAGTTTCATCTACACTAGGTTCCAATAGGACCATACCTTGGCATTTATTAGAGTTCTAATAAATCAGCCATGAAAAATTCCTTAGTTACCATTTGCACTGAATGTGTCCATGATTTTTTTCTTAAAGATCATGAACCAATTGAAATGAACACCTAGGGAAATCGGAGCAATGAAACCAGAGGCTACAAATTTGGATCCATGCCCATAATTAGAGCCCGCACTTTGCAAGTATGGACTTATAAACAACAACCCCAATTTTGTTGCTGTATCAAAATCAAACAACATTATCATAAATTTTAAAAATCGTTTTTTATTTACCATATATAAAGAAAAAATCCAAAATCTAATCAACAACATATGAAAGAAATCAAGACCTTATCCAAACCCCTCCCTTTGAAGGCAGGTATTTCACTCCCCTATATTTCTTCCCCTCAAATTCATGGAATCAAATTGGGGTTGCACTAATACTTACAATGAAAAATAAAATCAATTAAGTGAATCAACTACTCTCATGCCAAAATAATTAGGGAATCTTTCAAAGGAATCAACTACTCTCACGCCAAAAGAGTTAGGGAAGATTTTGAAGGAATCCATTCCCTCGGCTTCGTTTAAGTCATGGTGAGTTATGTACTCTCAGTTTTTTGAATCCTTTGGGCCTGGCTAGTTTGAATTCATGCACTGTGGTATTATTCATTGGTGTGAGTAGTGGAGAAGATACAAAACATCCCAATTTCATCAAAAAGAGCATCATATATAATCATAACTACATATCACTACTTAATCATAATTACAGTATGCATTCATCTCATTTTTGCTATAGATAAATCTTGTAAAGGTTAATGTTAGCAGAAGAACATAATCATTAAATGGGAATTCCTTTCATAATTGAATTGATATAGTGGACACCTCATTTAGTACTTCACCATGCAAACACATAGTCAGCCAAACATCAACACACGATCTTTGATTACATTAACACATGATCTTTGACTGCATTTATTGTTTCTAATACCTAATATTCCAAGTATGAAAACCAAACCATTAAAATCACAACAACGTATGCCAAACTATCACTACCAATGACTCATACTAAAATAATTATGCTAATTCAAATGACAACAAACCAAATTGGGACCTTGATGAATCCAATTGTGGAATGGATGGATGCATATAAATATATGCAACAAACTTTGTCTGCAAGACTTTGGTGTTATTTACTAGTGGAAAGTAGTCTATTTTATACAGGTCAAAAGCATTTTACATCGCAATTACCGATGCCCCTCCATCTATTTTATACATGTCGAAAGCATTTTCAGTTCCAACTATTGATGCCTTATTTTGTATGTGCGGTTATAGGAAGAGAAAAGGTATTTAAGGTAAATCCACAAGAAAATGAGGAGAATGGAGAGATGAAGAAGATCATGTCTATGAATTACAGAGGAGTCAGGGGACGACCATGGGGTAAATTTGAAATGGAAATTAGGGACCCCAAAAAGAAGGGTACTAGAAACAACACACCACCCGAGGGCCTCCATTGTTCCTAAAACTAATTTCAAGAAGGTTTGGAGTTAGATTGACTTTCAATATTCTATATGTAATACCCCTGTTCTGAGCCCCATATTAAATAATGCATTTTGTTAATGAAAGTACAGAGTGCCCAAAGAGTTAAAAGAGGGCAGTGTGCCTAGGAAATACAATCTTTTGATCATAATTAACAATAAATAAATCACTCGTTGCTAGATCGACAAGGACAAGAGTTATAGGGGGATATGATTGCACAAGAGAGGGGGGGGCTAAGAATTTATTTTATATTTTATTTACCCTTTTTTTTTAATGGAGAATAATGGTTACATGAGATTCTTGGGGGGAAATCCATGTGGATCCTTAATTAGAAGAAATAGATAAACCCATATTTGGTCTGTTGTGGGGGTTGGTTCTTCTTCACTCACTCACTCATTGTTTATTGTTTACACCTTTCATTATGTTCTCTCTCCACTCATTCTTTCACCCATTCATATTACCTCATTCTTGTTTTGGCTTGGGAAAGGAAAACAAATTGTTGGATAGGAGCCAATGGTTTTGTTGGATGTAAAGAGTGTTGGTGTATTACAACCATGAGTTAATGCTTGCATGTCTGAGATACTTTGGCCAGTGTTCAATTTTTCTCACAACAAATAATCTTCTGAGTCCTAGCATGGATATTCTTGACCAGATGCATTGGGGCCTTTGAAGGAGATGGACAGCCTGAGGGACTTTGTGGAAGAGAAGGGGGTCCATTTTCTTGGGTTTTGTAGGCTGGGTAGAAGAGAGTTGGTGTACTTTGGATTGTTGTGGGTAATGAAAATCCTATGAGATCTTAAGTGTTGGCTAGTTTGGGAAGCCGAGTGACACTATGGAACCATCCTTGTGGATTCATATCCCTACCACGAGGGTGACATTGTTGTTGAGACTTGAAAAAACATTGTCTGTGGTTGGGTGGAACATCCTCGGTCTGCAGCCAGTTGGTTATTCATTTCATTAAAGACAAGTGCTCCCTGTCATGGTTTTATTTACTTATGTATTTATTCTGCTATGTATATATTTATCTATGAAATTCATATCTATAATACACATGTTTGATGGTTATTGTTGTGCATGACACATGCCTCATTTCTTTATGTTGTAGCATGGATCTTTAACTTTGCATGCAGATACTTCATGCATCTTTATTGATTAAAATTTGATCAGATTTTGAATTTAGTCCAGAAGCAG
>JASDQU010737820.1:268233-284599 GCA_032191745.1 Picea mariana
GACCCTATGCTAACAGTGTGGTGGGTTATGTTTCCCATGCCTCTATGGGCTAGTTAGCGTACCAAATGGGTCACATGTCTATATCATCATAGCTTTCATCTTCTAGTTGTAACATTCAAAATGAAATGGTCCCTAATCAAAATGAGGTGAGCTCATTGAAATCCATGGAACCAAAGAATCCTCATCAAACTGGAGGAAAGAAGAAGAGGAATAAAAATAAAAATTTCAACATTGAGAAATGGATCGCTCCCACCCAAAAAAATCAAGGGGGCGTGAAAGAGAAAAATAAGAGTTGGTTCCCCTGCACAATTTGTGGGGATGACCACCTTACACATAAATTTCCTAGGAAGGATGATATCCATCAATATTTGGCTCAGTAAAGGGGCCCCTAGTATCCCACTTTCCTAACTCATCCTTTTCCCCCTCAACCGCAACACATGGTTGCAACAGATCCTACACCCCCGTAAAGGGGAATGGAAGGTAAACCTCAAAATGATAGTTCTTCCTCGAATTAAATAGTTTTCAATTACAACCATACAATCAAATTGAAGACTCAAGCCAAGGACTATGACAATTTTAAGCCTACTCTTTTTGTTCATGAATCAATATCTTCTTCCAATCCTAGCGGCCCTCTTCTGATTGAGAAGCCATTGTTTGACACACCTCTTTTCCCTATGAAGAGTGTTCTTCGAAAAATGACACACAATCCAAATACATGGTATTCCCACATCTAGAATATTGTGGAATACTTTGCCCAAGAACCATGTGCCATGTCTACACTCAAAGTCCTCCAAAGCTAACCAACACATAGAAAAGATTTTTTTTTTCCCATTAGCAGGGTTGATCCCTCAGAGTCGAGTTTGATAAAATTTTAGTCTGATCAGGTTCATGATAGGATTTCCCATCAAATCACTTTTCAAATCAAATTAAGACTAATGGAGAAAAATATCCTTCACGCTGTGACTGATGAAGGAGACTCGATTTGTATTATGTCTATGTGATGTTTGAAGGCCCTTCGATCACCTAAGGTCGACACTTATGCAACACTATTGAAATCATTTTGTGGACATATGTTATATCCCCATGGGATTGTTGGACCTTGACCAAGTTTTGAGGATCCTTGGTCATGTTTGACCTATTTTTGTGACTTTGACAGGCTGTCAAAGCGGAGTGCAAGACAAAGTAGAGATCGTGGGATCTTGGCCCCTCTTTAGGGATTTTTGGGTTTTTGAGTTATTTAACTGGTATGGGGATGTCGGCCCATGGGTTTACCCATGATTAGGCCTATCTTGTGATGTATAGATAGAAATCTAAGCGATGTAAGTAGTGACCGATGGTTGA
Source organism: Picea mariana (assembly GCA_032191745.1). NCBI lineage: Eukaryota > Viridiplantae > Streptophyta > Pinopsida > Pinales > Pinaceae > Picea > Picea mariana. The sequence continues at coordinate 269,575 of JASDQU010737820.1, forward strand.
GTTCTAGTACTAGCTATGTGCAAGAAGACATGATTAAGACTTGTAGAGCTAAGTGTAAGTCATCTGTAGTAATTTTTTGCGTAGACTATGTAAGGCTCTGTGCTTAGATCTACTTGGCGAAGGAGGAATTGGTGAAGTGCACACAGATCTCCTGTCCTATGTTGATTAGGGTTCTCATGCTTTGTGCATGTAAGAAGCTTGACAAAAGATAATAAATAATAAGAAGAGTTAGTGGATGTAGCCCCAGGGTGGGGGTGGACCACATATATCTTGTGTTATGGTTTCTTTGTTCAATATATTGATGAGTTTATGTGTTTACTTGTTTATATGCTTTGATATATATATATATATATATATATATATATATATATATATGTATGTATGGATATGTTGATGCTACGTGCTTAATAATATGGATGAATGTTATATCTGACCTATGTGGATATGCTTAGTGCTTGAACATACTAGATTTGGTTGAATATTGTGATGCTTTGTACTTAGGGTTTTCTCTACGAAGTAAATACTGGATTAATATTGATGAACTGTAATTTCTAAATTCTTTGATAAGGTGTTATAATCATAGATATGTGTCCTAGATAAGGTTGCAGACATATGAGTCCTGCAACCACCGCTACCTCTACCTCGAGTGAGAATTCATATGCTTCGCAGGTGTTGCCGAAAGGGTTGGTAGTTAGGGTTTTGTTAGTTCACTCTTGAGCGTTTAACCCTGGGTCTTCCCTTGTGCCAACAAATGGTTCCATTGTCGAGACTTGAAACTGTGATTGCTGGGAACTGATGAAAAGAGAAAGAAATGTCTATGCATAGATCCGTTGCTTGACTTGCAAAGCTCTATGCTAAGGAAGGAGGCATATATGAAGAAAAGAGGTAAGATCTAAACTCTTTGTGCTCTTATAGAGGTAAGAATAGTGAAAAGTTTTAGATCTGGAAGCTTTGTGCTTTGCCAAAAGTAAGATGAGTGGAAATTTTTGTTTCAAGAATATGGATCTACATATGTTTGATCAGTTTTGTCTAAGCTTGAAAACTAGGACACAACTAGAAGAAATAAGACTTGATATGAGTAGATCTGATAACAATAGTGAAAGATATGCTATTCCTATGCATAGAAAGAATGTTTGGACTAATAAATGGATGCAGGACCCTAGAAATAGTTTTTTGTAGGTTAGCTACTATGATCCTAGTGCACAATATAGGAAAGGTTGGGGATCATTTAAGAGAAAGAGAGTATTAACTCTTTGTTAAAGTTCCAGAAGACCGGGACATCTTTCTAAGGAATGCCCTGGTAGAAGACCCAATTTTCTTTGTTGTAAAGATATGGATCATGAAGTTTTGTATTGCCCTAGAATGATTGCTAAGCTTGAAAGAATGAATATGAAACAAGTAGACCTTGAGAAAGGTGAAGAAACTGAGACCATGGAAAAACCCAAGAAGGAATCAGAGACTATAATATTACAGATTAAAGAAACCTTGAATGACCACAGAGATACTAATCTATCAGAGATATTAAAAGAGAAAGAGAAAATATAAGTAAGAATAGGAGACTTCGACATTGACTATATTCTAGATGAGGAAACACAGGTGAATATCATGATAGAAAGAACTTGGGAAATTTTAGAAAATCCTGTTATGATTCCTTCATTAGGAGGAATAGGATTATTTAGAGGAAAATTGATAACCCTATGTGGAAGGCTTACCCAGATATCTATGAATGCTCATGGAAATTTCGATAGAAGAAGATTTTGAGGTTGTTAAATTTATTGAGAACAACGCCCCATTTGCTATGTTACTAGGAAAACCTTGGATCGGAAAGGATCAGACCATAAGGAAATAAGAAGAAGTATTAGTGCAGAAGAAGCAACAATTGGAATATTTCATGACTAGGAGGATTGCACACTTGATTGAACAACATGAGAACAGATCAAAGCTATTTAGAACCATGGATGTCGAAGTTGGAAGAACACGGGAAGAGTTACAAGAAACTGAAACGCGTACCCCTGATAGAGAAGAAGTATTTCCCCTGAATCCTAGGAAAGAATCTCAACAACGCGGAGTTACTATTACAAGAGGAGATAAGAATCATAATGGAAAGAGGAATAATGAGATGAATATCACTGAGAAAAAGGCTAGAAAGCTCAGTAAGAAGAGAGAAAATATCGAAAAATTACAGAAGATTCCAAAGCGAACTTCATAGAAGGAAAATTTGCAAAAATGGAACTTCGTCAGAATATCAGAATAGTGCTACATGGCACTTTGCCATGGTGAAGTGATATAGTCATTGAAAGCATTATAACCATTAGACTGATGCACTGAATGGGTAGAACAACAATTATGGCCAGAAAGCTCGCCATCATATTGTTGGGACCATGCYGTCACAAAAATAAATGAATTAATGAAGGTCTCTTGTCCGTTTGAAATATCTGTTACGTTGTTGTCTACTTATTCCATCGAATTTTGCACTGAGAACACTTTTSCAAATTGTACCAGAGAGAACTCATTGCTATCGCGTTGTGATTAGTAAGATCGACACTAGTTCTATTGTTTTAAGCACTCATTCATCCATMTGATCTAAGCATGTATGTCAGGCGAGCTCAATGCCGTAGAGAAACTCGTCGAAGAAGTTCTCATCGATCTCATGGCYGAGAAAGTAATGTCTGTAAGTATTCAAGCATCCTTGACGAGAGGACTACAAACCTCTCCATAAACTTCTTGTAGATCTGGACCATCCCGAGTCATCACCGAAAAGATAACCAAGCAAAGAGATGACCTATCAAATGCAAAGCTAATCCCGAGCATCCTACCCGACTACATCCCTCCCTTGGCCGATGCGGTGAGTTGTGATAGTGTGCCAAGGGATTTCGAGTACACCATGGTTACTATGTACCTCCCAAAGGGGATACGTGCAGTTAGAGCATAGCAGGACAAGATCGCAATGTTGAAGTTCAACGAATTCACCCTAGGAGACCACAAGAACCATAGTATGCTTTCCCTGTATAAATACTTGACCAGGATGAAGGGGAATAACTCGAAAATAATTCCCTAGTTGTGGACAATGAACCTCACACAGTCCACCCTTTTGAACATAATAAAGATCCCGCATTTTGGATGGCACCAGGAGGTCAACGCCTGTGTTAAGCTCCTACTCTCATCTTACCATGGAAACTACTTATGGCTAGACCAATGTATCACAGTTGATTTGACATTGATCTATAGGATCACTGGATTGAGCATGCAAGGACCTGACTCATAGGACTTCTACCCAGGGAAAGCCACAGATTGTGCATTAGCACGGAAGATCAAGGATACCTACAATGATGTTGAGAAGGGGATGTGAAGCTACAAGGTAGCTTCCATATACAATGGGGCAGTGTGCCTAACATGCCAATTAATTGCAGGAAATATAGTAAGAAAGAATAGACCGATGCAGGTCACAGGGTTTGTCATTGACCTCGCAGGGAAATGTGTAGAAGGCCTACATGTGAACTAGGTGAAGTACCTAGTCAACCAGTTGGAGTTAGACTGTCATGAATCTTAGGATCAAGGCTATGAGTTCCAATTCAGCTGGCTCCTGATCCTCATAGCATTTATTTCTTAGGAGATGCTAGAAGGTGCGACCTTCCTGGACATTGAGTCATTCAAGCCACTCACTGCAAAGTTCACCATGCTTTGGTACTCGAGAGGTATGGGAAAATAGTGGCAGTTGAACACGGTATTTCAAACGTATTATCTCCAACTAAAGAGGGCTATCAAAGCCGAACCTCGCATGAATCCAAACACCCTATAGTGGTTCTGACCCCTCATGAAGTTCCACGTAGATTGACACTTCATCTATATCACTACGCGAGAAGACAATCATAAGGAGGAGCTTCAGTCATACTACAAGCTCACAGAGGAGGACCTCGAGGAGATAACTAAGGATTAGTCAGCATAAGTCCTTATCCCCACTGATCTTGCAGAGATGTCTGACCCCGAACATGAAAGCTCAGAGGCCACTCACAAAGAACATGACACACCCGGACCCAGTAGACGGAAGAAGACCGAAGAAGTCCAAGACTTAAGCAGTGCATCATAAATGTCTTCTTCAGTATCACTTGGCTGAGGGGGTGATGATGAAGTAGAAGAGATAAATGTCAAAGAAGATGAGCATAAGTAAAGCGAAGTAACACCACCTATAGATGAGGCTGATCTATTAAGGAAGAGGAAGCTTTCTCCCACAAAACCCTCTTCCTGGAAGAAATCCAAAGCCACCTTGACTAAGATGCAGACTGTGATCATTGTCGATGACTTCGACTTTATCATAGTAGTTATCGCAGATGCTTCATAGGACATCTTACATAAGCATGAAGACAAGCAGGAGGAGATGTACGATACAATCGAGGTTGAACTCTAAGGGGTACAATAAGCTCTTCAGTCCATTCGCGTAGTGTCCACTATGCCCTTGTCGTCAGAAGTACCACAGTTGGGAGATGTGCCAACCCAACTTTGCAGACTAGCTGATGCGACCAAAGCTTGCCTTCATTGCGCACAGGAAGAAATAGAAAAAGCCACCCAGGCCTTGAAGCAAGTGCAAGAAGTACTCGTAGAACAACATCGAGTTGCAGAGCAGTAGAAGGTTTCTCTCCAAACAAAGTTTGAACAGGAGAAAGCATAGATTCAATAAGAAAAAGAATAGTTGCTCACAGAGCAAATCGAAGTAAAAGAAGAAGTCAACAAAGCACTTCACTCTGTGACAGGTTTAGAGCCAAAGGTAGAAGATAGAGTTGAACATCAAGTAGAGAAGCTCACAGAAGTTATCCAGCAACTACAAAAAAGAATAGAAGACTTAGAGCTCTACATGGTACCCAACACTTCGCAGTACGTGAGGAATCAAAGAGAAGAAACTGCCTCGAGTGTAGTTGAGAGAATAAAGTCCCTTGCCATGGAATGTAAGAAAATAAGTGATCATAGTGCCCAATATTATGGGCAACTCACTAAGAATCCAGAATTGAAGGCACTGGAGTCATAGCTCCAGGAGGTGAAGAAGCAAGTAGAAACAATACAGATGCAGTTGAAGCCCCTATCAACTATTGAAGGGATGAAGCTGTCCCAAGAGAAGCACACTGCTCAACAGTAGGTCCACACAATTTAAAGAAGAGTTATGTAAATGACTTAGAGGCTCTAACCTATACAGGATGAGGCTTGCTAACTGTTCTCAGAGATCGAAACCTGAGGAGAAGAACTGGAGCAAGTCGTCACTGCAGCTGAACAACACCTAGAGGGACCTGTCAACGAAGAAGCCATCCAAGAGTTCGTTGAATAGGAGGCCATGGCACGACAACAAGTCGAAGCAACTCGAGCCAAGATCAAGGATTTTGAGGAAGAAATACGCAGATCAGAGTGACTCGGCATGAGTCACAGGTGAGTGTTGGGGGCCTGTTGGCCCTTGACCAAGTTTTGAGGATCCTTAGTCCTATTTGAACTACTTTTGGGATTTTGATAGGTTGTCAAAGGAGGAGTGCAAGACGAAGCAGAGATTGTGGGATCTTGACCCCTCTTTAGGTATTTTTGGGTTTTTGGGTTATGTAATGGGCATGGGGATGTCGGACCATGGGCTTACCCATGATTAGGCCTATTTTTTAATGTATAAATAGAAAGATAGGCGATGTAAGTAGTGACCGGTGGCTGAGTTCTAGTACTAGCTATGTGCAAGAAGACGTGATTAATACTTGCAGAGCTAAGTGCAAGCCATCTGTAGTGCTTTGTGAAGAGACTGTGTAAGGATCTGTGCCTAGATCTACTTGGGGAAGGAGGATATGGAAAAGTGTGCGCAGATCTCCTGTCCTATGTAGAGTAGGGTTTTGATGCTTTGTTCCTATATGAATCTTGACAGAAGATAATAAATAAGAAGAAGAAGAAGAGTTGGTGGACGTAGCCCTAGGGTGGGGGTGAACCACTTATATCTTGTGTTATGGTTGCTTTGTGCAATGTATTGATGAGTTTATGTGTTTACTTGTTTAGATGCTTTGATATAGATATATGGATGTGTTGATGCTACGTGATTAATAATATGGATGAATTTTATATCTGACCTATGTGGATGTTCTTAGTGCTTGAATATTTTGATGCTCTGTACTTAGGGTTTTGTCTGCGAAGTAAATATTGGATTAATACTGATGAACTATAATTGCTAAGTTCTTTGATAAGGTGTTATAATAACAGATCTATGTCCCAGATAAGGTTGCATACATCTGAGTCCTGCAACCACCCCTAGCTCTACCTCGGGTGAGACTTCATCTACTTTGCAGGTGTTGCCGAAAGGGTTGGTAGTTAGGGTTTTGTTGGTTCTCTCTTGAGCGTTGAACCCTGGGTTTTCCCTTGTGCCAACAAGGATAACTACTACATTACCCATCCAATTAGGTGGTAAGAATTTGTTTATTGTTTTGGAGGTTATCGATGCACCTCTTGAGTAAAATTTATTACTGGGATGCACTTGGTTGTATGAGATGATTTTTGTTGTCTCATCAGTATTTAGGGTCTCACGCTTCCTTGACCAAGGAAAAATAGTGACAATTGATCAAGTTGCATTTTGCACCCCAAACCTTGGGTCAAATACAGGGTCTAATGTGCCCTTTGTCGGTGAAACCCAACAATCATATATGAGTGTGGGTTCAAGTATGTTTAAAGATTATTCACTCATGGGACTATTTCAGCTTCTCTTGCCACCTCCTTCTATGAGCATTTCTCCTATCAACATGATTTCATAATTTACTAGTGGATCCCTTAGGTTTGTTGATCCTTGGGTGGTATGTTGTCATGAAGATGTTGAATCCTATGGAGCATCCATGCCTCTCACATTGGTCGATATTTTCTATCAAGCGATCTAGTCATTATTTGTTGACTCTATTTCTAATTCCTGCAAGGATGTGGAGTCTGATCAATACCCAAGGCCTTCCTGGGGAATCACTCCTCTTATAGATTTTGAAAAATTCGTACATGTCAAGATTCCATCCAATGAATCTATCATGAACATCATGGCTTCACCCGATAATCCAAGGGAGGATCTGCACCATTAATTTTTTTTTTCCCTGAGTTGGAACAATTAGAGGATGACATTAAAATTATTGTCTCCACTGATAATTTTCAATGGTACCGATATCCAATTATGATTAATGATGTATTTTCAAAAGTGAACTTGATGAATATTTTGAAAACTATACCCATTGACATTTCCCAAAAGCTATGCTTCATGGAACACATCCTGATAGGTGTTAACTATTTTTCCAAAGAAATTGATCTTTATGTGGCCCTATTCAACTAATTTCATGATATTTTTTCATGGTCCTATGAATAAATGTCTTCCATTGAACCCCAGATTGTCGAACATGAAATTAAAATATATGATAGAGCCAAGTTGGTATAGTAGAAGTTGTGTCCAGTCAATCAAAAGAAATTTGTTTCCATCAAGGTGGAGGTCGAAAAGCTTCTTCATGCACAATTTATCTATCCGATCCCCTTGACCAAATTGGTTTCCAACCTTGTTCTGGTCACTAAAACATAAGGCACCATAAGGGTTTGTGTTGATTATAGAGATTTGGACAAAGCTTGTCCAATTTAAGAATAATTATCCAACCTTGTCCATTGACCAAATTATTGATGAATATGTTAGGACTGAAATATTATCATTCATGGATGGTTTCTCTAGCTGTAATCAAATCTAGATCAAAATGGAAGATCAACAAAAGACTACCTTCATTTGTCCTTGGGGTACTTTTACTTATCAAAAGTTGCTGCCACTTGGTATTAAAACAATTGTTGCCACCTTCCAGCGGTCCATGTATTACATGTTTCATGACATCAAAAAAATTGTATATGCATACTTGGATGATTTGGTTGCTCATTCCAAGTGTCATGAGGATCATCTTGGTCATTTGTAGGGCATTTTCACCCAATTTCACTACTATAATATCCATTTGATCCCACAAAAATTCATATTTTGTGTGGTGTTTGGGAAACTACTAATCTTCATCATGTCCAAGTATGGGATTATGGTTGATCCCTTTAGGGTTGAGTCTATTTTGAATTTTCCTCCTCCTAGTACCATTAACCAGCTCGAAAATTTGCAATGGAAAGAAAACTTATTACGTAGATTAATTGTCAATTATGCAGAGATCATAAAAGGTTTTATGCACTTACTGAAGAATGGTGTACCTTTTGTTCTGGATTAGCAAGCTCAATTTTCATTTGACACATTGAAGAAGGCCTTGATGTTGACTCCCTTGTTGATCCCTCCTAACTATATCCAAGAATTTTTTCTCTATCTCCCAGACGCTCAATCCACCACAGGAATGGTACTTTTCCAAGAAGATGATGTGAAATGAGAGAATATCATTTACTATATTATAAAGGGATTGTATGGTCCTGAGATTTGATACTCTCATGTTGAGAAGTTGGCCTTGGCAGCAATGCATTTTGTTGAATCAACTTCTAAGAAATTATATCCTCGTGTAAAATACCATTGTTATTTTTTATGCCAACGCAATGCTCTGCAACCGTCATATCATTGGGGGAAGGTGCTCAAAGTGGATTATTATCGTTGAAGATTTTGACTTGGAGTTAGTTTCCTACAAGTCTAATAAATCCTTGGAATTCAGAGAGTTGATGTCTAAACTTCCCTGAGTTAATGTTGAATCCATGGTTAATGACTCTTTTCCCGATGAATTTTTATTTCTCATTGAATCATGTGATCCATGCTATGGAAATGTCTTGGTCTACCTCCATACCTAGTGTTTTCATCCTTGGGTTTCTCGCGATGAGAAACATCACATAACAAATTAGGCTAGACACTAAAACATTGTTGATGATACTCTTTATCATCGAGGGGTTGATTCTATTCTACATTGTTTCCTTATCCATGAGGAAGATCAAAGAGTTTTGAATGAATTCCATGCTAGATCATGTGGCAGTCATGTCTACGGGTTGGCCACTTCCTAAAATATATTGTGCGTTGGATACTTATGGCCTACGATCTTCAAAGATTGTATGAATGTGGTTCAGAAATGTCATTCTTCTCAAATATTCATCTGTAAGATGTGCGCTCATCCTACTCCACTTCATCCTTTGGTGACTGTCGTTCACTTTTCCAAATGGGGAATTGATTTCATGACATGTAATCCTACCTTGACTAATGGTCATGGTTACATCATCATGGTTGTTGACTACTTCACTAAATGGGTCAAGGACTTTTCTACCTTTTCTGACGATGACACCATTGCTGCTTTATTCATGTTCAGTCATAATATCACTAGGTTCGGTGTTCCTAATACCATAGTGATGGAACATGGCTCCCATTTTTGTAACTATATGATGACCAAATTAGGTTCCAAGTTGGGTTTTCTCTATGATAACATGACACCCTATTATCCTCAAGCCAATGACCAAGTAGAAGCCATCAGTCATGTACAAAATACCATGATGTAGAGGATATTATGGAAACAAAAAAACTAACTAGTATCTCATGTTATTTTCGACATTAAGGGCTTATCGTACCTCAGCTAAAACTGCTACCAGGTTCACACCATTCCAACTCATTTATGGTATGGAGGGAATGCTTCCAATTGAATGTGAAATCCTATCATTGAATATTGTTGTAGAACTATTGTACAACACCTCCACCAAAGAGGAGTGTCTCTTGTACTTGGCCCATATTAATGAACAACATTGTCATTCCACCATGGCCAATGAAACTCATAAGAAACGCATCAAATCCCAGTGTGATAAGCATGTTTTTCCTTGTGTATTTTTAGAGGGTGACATAGTCTTGGTTTATGATCAGGACCATGACATGTTAGGCATAGGTAATTTTGAACCCCTTTGGCATGGTCCCTACATTGTTAGATGTGCCTTTAAAAGAGGGACCTATGAGCTAGTTGAATGTGATGGAAATCCCCTTTAGAAGCCTCACAATGGGATATACCTTAAAAAGTATTTTGATTAGCTCATTCATTGATTTGATTCTTTTTGCATAGGTGTTTTTTTTTTTTTGGAGTGGTGTGATTTTCATTTTTTGTATGTTGAATGCATTGATTCGTTGCTTATCATTATTTATGCTTGATTTTCAAATTTCATCATCCACCTCAATCTATGTGGGATATGTTGATGGTGCCACTTGTAGTGCCCAAAATATAGTTTCCATCACTTCAATGATATTATCTCCCACTTATGAGATGATGAGTTCATGGGGTGTCTACCCTAGTCTTAAAACCAATAACATCACGAAATATAGTGTTGTCATTGAAATTTTGTTTGAGGCTCTTGCCTTGGCATCCTTTTTTTAGTTGTCAGTATGGAATCTCATATTCCAGTTTCACTGTTGAATCCTACCTATATTTTTAGTGTAACATACCCGATGTAATATAATTTGCATAAATATAAATAATCAACATATACCAATGGAACAACAAAATATTGAGAAGAACAATACCAAAAATGATACCATTATTCAAAGAAAGACATGTTCACATTCCTTTTCTAGGGGGAACCTCAAGCAGAGTAGAGATATTTTATAATAAGTCTCAATACAAGCTTTATCATGCCTCCTACTCATATTTATACTAATTCTATCTTCTAAAGAACATTATACAGAGAGATATTTCTAGAAGCGGAAGCTTCTATTAGGTCTTCTTACATTGACTTGTTCACATTTATTAAATAGGACTTATGAACTAATGTTGGCCTTTATTACATGGAAAATATATTTATGCCTTATTAACTAATGTTGTCCTTTATTACATAGAAAATATATTTATGCTTTATTAACTAATGTTAGCCTTTATTACATGGAGAATATATTATTCTATCTACATGAGGGGTTAGGTCCCTAACATGCCCTCCACCTTGAAAAAAATATTTGTCCTCAAGGTTTAAGATGAGGAAATTGATACATAATGGTATTCGGTTCCTAGGTGGAATATTCTGGTGGAGTATCCTTCCAGTGAACCAAAACTTCCTAGATGGTGCATTGATGGAGAGGACGCTCTCGTTGGTCTGGTACTTCTTGTGTCTGCAACCAAATGGAACCTTCTTCATCCAAATCTGTTAGGTTGGTTTGGTTGTGTCATTTCATGAAAATCACTATCTTTAGGCATGAGACATGAAAAACATGATGTAGCTTGAAGTGACTAGGAAAAGCTAACTGATATTCCACGAGCCCCAAACATTTGAGAATAGTGTAAGGAACATAAAATTTTGGTGAAAGTTTCTAACATTTTACATTGAGATTTGAGTGAATTCTACTTGTATGGTTGGAGATGGAGAAACACCTGATTCCCTTTAGAAAATTGATGTTCAAAACTACCCTTTTCTACTTGTTTCTTCATGCGATTTTGAGCCATTGCCAAAATATTTTTTAGAGTATGAAGAATTTTCATGTAGATGATAACATTGTGATCAACCTCCTGAACCTTGGAGACACCTGACATGTATGGGAGAACCAATAGGGGATTTTGTCCATAGACTGCTTCAAAAGGAGTCATGTGAGTGGAAGTATGGTAAGATGTGGTGTACCACCATTTAGCTAGGGATAACCACCAAATTCACTAATGTTGCTTGTTAGACGTAAAACACCTCAAATATGTTTCTAAAAACTTTTTGATCACTTATGTTTGGTCATCGGTTTGGGGATGATAGGTTGTGCTGAGATGAAATTGAGTTCCCTGGAGCCTGAGTAATTCTTTCCAGAAATTGTTGGTAAAACTGGGATCACGATTAGAAACAATAGAATAAAGCATTTCATGGAGTTTGAAGATATTATCCATAAACATCTTAGCCACCTTGAATGGTGTGAATGGGTGTTGAAGATAACATAAATGAGAATTTTTGGAAAGACGATCCACTACAGCCGTGATGAATGATGTATTTCCTGATTTGGGTAAGCCAACGATGAGATTCATAAAAATATATGTCCAAATAGTAAGTGGAAGTTTTATTTGTTGGAGTGTATTAGGGGTTTTAACAGTCTCTCCCTTATTGCGTTGAGATATATCAAATTCAGCCAAAAAGGTATAGATGTCATGTTTCATACCATCCTAGAAGAAATATTGTTTGACCCATTCATAAATTTTGGTAAAACATGAATGGCCCATTGTAGGTGAAGCATGAAACTTATAGAGCACCTTAGATTTTAGGGATGGTCATTTTCTTAAATACAAGCAAACTTTATATAGAAAAATCTTCATTGTGCCAAGAGTACCCCAAAGAAACTTGGGGATCCTTTTGAAGTTTTTGGATTAGGCTGGAAATTTTGGGGTCTTGCAACCATTCCTTTCGAATAGCCTAAATCCAATCTGAAACAATGATTAAGAGTGAAAAGAGGGACCCATCTTCTTCATATTTCCTGGAAAGAACATCAAACAACACATTTTCTTTTTCCTTCTTGTACACAATCTCATAATCATATCCAAATAACTTGGTCACCCATTTTTGTTGCTTTGGGGATGAAATTCGTTGTTCGAGGAAGTACTTGAGGATTTTATGATCTGTTTTAATTTGGAAGCATGGTCATATTGGCAACCCTATGCAATTTTTTCTTTTAAAGTAACAAATGACAATTACTGTAGCTTCCTACGCCTCATCCTATAAATATTTATATTTGAAGGTGACTAGTCGGTTGTAAAATGGATGTTTTGATTCGTCATTTCATTTTATTTCACGTTTTCATGCTTGATTCATGACTATAAACATGAATCAAGCCAATTGAAACTCAAGTTGCATTTTGATTTTTTATCAAGGCTTGGTCTCAAGGAGTCAATGGGCTTAATCTTTTTCATTTTAAATGAGATTTTCATATAACAATGAAACACCTATGATGAATTGTTATTTGGTTGTATGCTTATTTCTTTTATTCTTTGTAAATACACCAAAATTTTCTTAACATTGGGTTTATGAAAACATATCCATATTTTAGCCTTTGAAAAACGAATGCACCCATTTCATATCATGGGAATTAAAAGAAATGGGATTGTATCATGTACTTCATGCTGGCTAGAAAAAGGAGATGGCAGGCCAATCATTTCGAGTTAAGAGTCTGAGCAGTGAGATATACTCAATAGCATTCATGACAAAGAGTGTTTAAACCCCATAACCGAGACCTTCATTTGTTTGTTTTGATATCACGGGCTCTTTGCTCATTTTCTTTTCATGGTATTCACTCAGACTTACCTCTCCTTCTTCTATCATCTAAACCCATAGTTTTCTGAGTCACTCTTGTAACAGTTTGTTCAATCCCATTTTTTCCTACTAGAGACACATTTTTGCAGGAGCGTTTCTGAGCAAACCGTGACAAATTAGATCAAAACCTTGAAAACCCAGAACGAAAATGGGCCCTTTTGCCTTAATCACGAGTAGTTTCCCCAGAACATGGATCATTTCATAGATATAGCTCGTCCTTTGGAGGGACAAATATCAGAATTTCTTTGTGGCTGAGGCAAGCATTTTGGTTTGTTTTGCACAGAGATCCAAGTCTGTTATGGGTTTGGCTAGGGTTCAAGATTATATGCCTTTATATTTGTTATGATTCTGCATAAAAAGATTAATCTTTATCAGAAATGGAAGTTTAACCCACTGCTAAATATTTTTCATCTTGAGCTTATCCAAATTGAGGATACTTGGGAAGTTTGCCTGTGTAGAAACGATTTCATCTCACTAAATAACATAGTAGATCTACCTCTACATTCCAATATAAACTCCAGCTCCTATATAACTAACCTTGCTATCAAATACCTGTGTTGATCCACAAAAGACCAACCTATCACAGATCTACTCTCTGTTGCAATTCGAAACCCTATGGGAGGAAGCCTTAGATGTATTAAAGGATTAAAACCCTCCTATTATTGAGTATGATCAAGTTTCACAAAAAAATCAATAATTTGGTTTTAATTTGGCAAACAAGAGGATTAAACAGGCTGGATAATACTCAACCAATTTCATTATTTTAAATTCGAATTATTAGGTGTCTCTTTGGGAGATTGTTGGAATAGTAAATGGTTTGTTTTGTTTTGATTATGTTATAAAAAAAAAATATTTCAGTTTCATTTTTGTTATTTTTTAACTAGCTACAAAAACATGTAGCTTACCTTTTTTTTTTTAAAATTAGTTTGAATCCCAGTCAATTCTCATGTAAAATTTTGGTAAATATTAGTTAAATAAATATCTAATTTTTGCATTTCATTTTTCTTTCAGGATATCATGTATCTTGTGGTGATCTCATAAGATGGAGCATTTCTGGACTTAGTTAATGAGTCATTTCCTCTTGGTTTATTTTGTAAATCAAAACAAAAACTTTCATAATTTTGGAGATATAGTTTGATATTGAGTGACTTTTTTAGACCCTCTATTTTTGTAACTTGTAGATACTTTTGAGATCCCATCCTATCTTACAAGATAGGGTGCTTAGCTTGAAAGAACTCTTTAAATACTTCAGATGTTTTGTAATGAAGGCATCTTATCCTGGGGTTGAAGGTGGATGATTAATTTACGAACTTGAATGGAACAACAATTTGCATTTTAGCTTTAGCTTCCTGTAAATGGTGTTTTCATTTATACTTTGTTTATCCTGATAAACTAATATTTTTTGATATCTTTAGACTTCACAATCTGTCATGTCTTTGTGATAATTCTTTTATAAATATCGTCCATATTTGATGCTTCATATATTAACAGTGTGATCATCTATTCAACTTGAATGACAAGATTTCTCTTCAATTTTTAGTTGAATGATCAAATGCAATGTTGTTAGAACCAGATTTATCTTAATGTAATCGCTTGCGATCATAAGATCAAAGGACTTGTTTGTACCATCTATTGTGTTATTAAAACTCAACTGCCAACATACTGTTCTGGATTTATTTAGAATAGTCTCAAGGTTCATTACAGGTTTCCCTCTTGGACATGGTATTTGGACGTTCTCTAATCATGCATATACTTGGATACATATCGCTAAGTCATTCACAGGTTAGCTCAATTATATTTTTATGGC
>JASDQU010737821.1:11698-23349 GCA_032191745.1 Picea mariana
TCACTCTAGACTCATGAAACATGTTTGTCAGTCTTCGGAGATGTCTTTGTCCCACTTGAACCGAGAGGAAACTCCCTCTGTGACTCTTCCTCTGAGACAATTGACTCTCTCTGAGATCAAGCTCACTCTAGGTATTCATTTTCGAGCACTTCGATTCCATATCATTACTTGTCATGATCAAGGAGGACTACACTTGGGCCCATTTATCACAAGTACACCTTTGTGATAAATGTGTCCTATCTCCATTGGTCTACAACCCAATCTAGGAGAAGGTCCATATGATGCTTACTAGGGACATTCACATGTGTTTATATATGTCATGTAGTTGGTATCCACAAGACTTGAGCTAGATCATTCTAAAGAGGTGGCCAGTCCCTTGGGGTTGATCAAGATAAGTCATCTTGAACCATATTTGACATATAGAGGCTTCCTCATGAAACCAATGTCTTGGTTCCTTTATCTGACCATATGAGGCACGTTGGGATGAAGTCCACATTCCCTCCTAGTAGTCCATATAGGAGCCTCCAGGGATAATGTCTCATGATGCTACCTCAGACATCAACACTCCCTCTTAGCTAGGGAGGTATCTTTTCATGATGTCTTCATCTAGTAGTCCACTGAATGATTTGCAATGAACTAGTATCACACAACTACTACCATTTCATCGGTAGGTTGAATCATCCATCATAGTATATGCAATCAACCAGGACACAACTGCTCCAAGTGATCTGGTAATCTCCATGAAAATCATCTAGTAGCTCACATATACTATAATACCATCCAATAGAACACGACTATGTTGATCCATAGTAGTACTCAACTATTTTCCAGTGGTACACAACCACTGCTAGTAGCATACAACTTCTTTTCAGAGACACACAGTCTCCACCATAGTCTCATGACTACATATGTGTCTCGTAGTTATCACATACTCAACGAAGTGTCATGTGACTATCTAAGCCATACTCTATCTAACTTATCTAGGCATGATGTGAGTCATCGACATCATCTCTAAGTTGTACTAGAATGATGATACTGCATCATATCTAAGTTGTACTAGCATATTTCGACTCAGGCATATGCATCATCTCTAATATGTACTAGCATGATGCTAATGCATGATATCTAATATGTATTAGCATGATGTGGAGTATCATCTACATCATCTCTAAGTCGTACTATCATGATGTAAATGCATCGTATCTAAGTTGTACTATCATGATGTAGATTAGTGCCTCTACATCATCTCTAAGCCATACTAGCATGGTGTCAATGCAACATATCTAAGTTGTACTTGCATGATGTGAGTCATTTGCATAATCTCTAAGCTGTAATAGCATGATGTTACTACATCATATCTAAGTTGTACTAGCATGATGCATCTCAAGACATATGCATCATATCTAAGATGTACTAGAATGATGTTAAAGCATCATATCTAAGTTGTACTATCCCGATACAGATCAACACTCCCTCTCAACCAAGGGAGCAATCTCTACAAGTCCCAACTTGTCCTTGAAGTACACAAACTTCCCTTTGGACAAGTGCTTCATTAGAATATCTTCTATCTTCTCATCGATGGAGATATACTGGAGTTTTACTTCTCCCTTATGAACTTGATCACATATGTAATAATACTTGATCTCAATGTGATTTGACCTGCCATGGAACATCAGGTTCTATGAAATCTTCACATAACTTTGATTGTCACATAATATTAAAGTCGAATCTTACACCTGATCAAATAGTCCAGAAATCAACTTACAGAACCATACTGCTTTCGTACAAGCAACACATGTTCCAATGTACTCTGCCTCTGTAGTGTTGAGTGCCACATACTTTTGTTTCCTACTAATTCAAGATATCATGGATGAGCCCAAATTGAAATAGGTATCAGAGGTATTGTTTCTATCATCCACACTTCCTGCCTAATCAGAGTTTGTATATCCCTCCATCATTACTTCTCCACATGAGAAGTATCTGACTCCATACCCAACTGTACCACATAGGTACCACAACACATGTTTTACAACAACCCAGTGCAATTTCCTTGGTTCACTCATGAACTAACTCAAGGCGCTCATAAAACATATATATGTATTGGTGTTCACCAAGTATATCAGGAACCCAACTAGTTCTTTGTACATCGTAGGGTCCACCAAATTTGAGTCTGAAGTTTCCTCATTCAGCTTCTTCAAATTTGATATCATGGGTGTGGCCATGGACCTACAGTCCATTATGCCATATCTATACAAGATCAAAACTGTGTTCTTCCTCTTTTAGAGGAATTTATTTCCTGGCCTCTACAACACCTCCAATCTCTTGGAGAATACTCAATCTCCTGATAGGGACTATGGCTCATCCCAAGAATAACCAATTTGAGACTAGCTCCTTTGGAAGTGGCCTGCATGTATTGAGAGTAGCTCCTCCACTCTCTCTGCAACTTCTCCCTCTGGAGCTTTGAAACTTCTCCTTTTGGGCTCCTGCAAATGCTCCCTTTGGGACTCATACTATGTCTACCACCTCAATTAGATATATCACCATATATTTTCTACAACGGGTCTGACTGGTTGTATCCACGATCATTGGAATTGTTTATGCTATCTAGTATGATCTCGTCCTGGAGGAAAACTGCTCCTAGAGACTTTTTTTCTTTGAGCATCGCGTCTAGCAATGCATCTCCTTGAAATAATGTTGGAAGGTATTTCCCTCCATGTATTCCTTTTTCATGAGCCAATTGGCTCCCTCTTACATTGAAGAAAACCCTACTTGTCCAATTTGCTTTGCTGGTTTCTCCCTCTTTCTGGGAGAACCCTTTTGCCATGAGCCTTATTTTCACGAATTCCTTTTTCGAATATATACATTATGACTACCGACCATAGTTACAAAAAGAAAATAAACACTCCCTCTTAACTAGGGAGGTATTCATAATGGTCAATTTTACTTGTCTTCTTGGCACTTCTTCTATCATAGATATGGGAGAGACCTGCAATGCCCTCTAGTACATGTACCCTGCCATCACCTTAAGGCATGCACTTATGACAATAATTCTCAGCATGCTTTGATCATGGGTCTGAAACAAAGAATCCATAGATCTGATGTTTCTATTAGACCCAAAATCCCAAACAAGAGTGCATAGAGAAAAGGCATTCAGGAGACCCACGAGGGAAATCAACTCTACATGGATGAAATGTTGGGATGCCATCTTCCTATTCAAATCAATGCAAATGTGAATGAAAGCTTCTCTTTTTTCACATGTGAATCCCTCCCACTTCATCTCTACACAAAACAACGCATAGCCAATTGGAATAATTTATTTTCCCTAAATTCCAAGTCAATCCTGGATCCTCACAATTTCATCCCCAATTGGGAGTTTTCTTTCCAATTCTAGCCAGTTTGGATTGCCATTATTACTACCAATTTCGCATGATGTGCATTTGACTATCAACTATTAATTTCATCGTGGTTTACTAGAGTTTGATTCAAGAAAAATGAGAAGTATTATGACAAAAACTGAGAAGTCTTATGACAATAGTGATAGAATAGTTTAGTCATTTTGGAGCCACACCGATTGAATCCCATAGCCCACAAATCATAATGGACCCTCCACAACTTAGCGTAATCTCAACAGAAACTGTCTACCCGATTCAAAATATGGGTGTCACAATGCCATTGAATTGCCTGATTATCATCCTGCTACCCCATCATAAATGTGATGCTTGCATATTGCAATGCAAGCCAACTTGAATATTACTTTTAATGCGAACTTGAATGTAGTCTGCAACGTACATAAAAATCCATCTTATGACTCAAAATGCGTGTTTCTTTCATTGTCCTTGACTGCACTAAATATGGAAGATGCAACATCGACTATGGTTATTCAAATCATTAGCCCTCAAAATTCTCTTACTTTAATCATAACTATTTTTCCTTGAAACTGCAATCCTTTCTCTTTTAAGGACTTACCACCATGAATTCTCTTCTCTTTGTCTCTTATAAATTGTATCATCATGCAGGTGAGTCGTCTAACTTCTGGTTCTTCAAATAAATTTACATACATTTATGTTGTTTTCTTATTCTTGTTGATTTTTCTATGAGATATAAATCTTCACACAAGACTCAAGCTATCTCTCTTATTTTCATGTGCCCTCCCGTGAGGGAGTCAAGCCCAATCCCTCTCTGATACCATGTTTATTTTTCTAAAAGAGATGATATTGTATATTTTAATGATATGATGAGTGTTTCAAATATATATAACATATGGTGACCATCCATGAAAGAATGTGTCCCTTGGATAATAAATAACTACTTATTTATTTTATATATATATATACACTACTTTTCAACTTTTACTTTTCACATTATGAATACCGACCATAGTTACAATTTCAACAAACATGAGTAGCCAATGGAAATCTTATGACCCATAGAAGCTAGAGGTGGAGTCATATTTGGGTTATGGGTACCTAAAAATATGCAGGAAGACAAATAAGACACATGTAGCATGCATGGATAAATTGGGTAAAACAACCTAAACTTCTCTAGACCATAACTTTTATCTCATAGCTCGGATTTGAGCAAACAAATATTTTATGGAAAGGTATTAAGGAGTAGAAGACATCTTACAACCAAGAATTTGAATTTGGAAATAAAATATTACGTAAATTAATAAATAGATTTTTGTAGCAGCAAAAGAGTGGGAGCTGCATCATGTAAATGTTGTATCTTTTCACTCAGAAATCAGATTGAGGCATGAGTACAACCATTGGGAATATTTTTCAAAGGGGAATGTATATAAGGAATCATCATTTGAATTTGTGTAAATTTTCCTTCATAAATTGATGGAGAAATAACTTGTATTCTAATAGATGGAATGTTTTGTGATATACATGTTCTAACAATAATTAGGACATGCACATTTCTTGCAGAATTAGAGGAAAATGAGGGAAACTTTAGTTCTTATATGAGGATTGGAGTTATGGAAGATGCTTAGGGATATTACATTCATGAGGAAGAGATCATAGGTCTGTATGTCAGCATGGGGAATGCTAAAATAAAGTCAAATGGAAGAAGAGATAAGAAGAATCTTGTCAATATGAGAAGCATTCATAGGGAAGTACATAACTATATATATGATAATGAAAGGATTATGAAGGCTTAGGAAGAAACACTTCGGAGCTTAAACATGTTTCATAAGTAAGTTAACAAGGAATCTAGCACTAAGAAAACAACTAGTGATAAACAAGTGTTAACATATAGATCCCATAGCAAAAGGGATGATCATCGAAATGATAGGAAATCAAGAAGCATGAGAAGGAACCATCATTCTCCAAAAAAACGCACTAGAAGAAATTATGCAAGTTCATGGATAGGGATCTTGGATTACTAAGAGGGGGGCTGAATCGATAATAGAGAAATTCAATCCTTTTTAACCACAATATACAAGTGTTATATCAATGTAGCATTATCATCCAATAGTTGCAGAGTAAATAAACAATGAACAAATGAGAAATCATACACATACACAATAGACCAGTTCTTTTACATGGAAACCCAAAGAGGGAGAAAACTACATAATTTATTTTCTTATATATCTTTAAGAATTACATTCATTGGAAGCACCAACTTCCTTTGTTTTTTAGATGCAACTGGAAGGAGGCTCCAACCCCCTAATTTCTCAGGCTACAACCTAAGGGAAGCTCCAACCCCCTAATTTCTTAGGCTACAACCTAAGGGAAGCTCCAACTCCCCAATTCTATGGCTACAACTAGAACGAGGATACGACCTACTATGTTATTCGGCTACAATAGGAAGGTGGATACAACCACCTGTCCTTGCCCCATCCAACTACCCTAACGTATAAGTAAAATGATGGAACCACTGTCACACTAGCACTGTGATATATACTGCTGTAAACCTGTACCAATCAACCTGCACCAAACAACCTGTACCTATAACCTGAACCATGCATCAACCATGCATCAAACTGTACCTCAACCTGTAATCAACCTATACCATAAAAAAGTGCATCAACCATGCTCCAACCTATACCAAACAACCTCTAATCAACATGTACCATAAACAAGTGCATCAACCATGCACCAACTTGTACCTCAACCTGTACCATGAACAAGTGCATGAACCATGCACCAAACCTGTACAAATAACATTTCAAAACAACCTATCACAACAACCTGTTTCATCAATATTATCAACCAAATTAGATCTACTCACCAAGATCAATCACCAAGAAAAGTTTCAAAGATGTGCATCAACCAAGCATAGCACAACAACTGATAATCATCACCAAGATCAATATGTGATTCTAATAATATACCAATACAAGTATGCTACATCATCCATAAACCATGTGTCAACAATACTACTAACAAGTGCCTCCAACCATGTACCAAGTATGTACCAATCATGTATCAACTACTGATCAACTATGAATCATAAATATGTACCAACATCATCAACTATACAATTCATGTATGTGCCAACTCATAAATTACTTGTCTCAACCATGTACCCAACATGTACCTCAACCAAAATCCCTTATCACTTTCATCATCCAAATCTGATTTGTAACTCTGTAATAGACATGGTGTATAATATCACATACCTGCAAACCTTCCTTAACTTTAACAACAAGATACTAGCATTTTCATCAAACTTTACTTTAGTCTCACATGACTAATTTTGGATTAGACAACAACCCTAACTTGAAATAATCATAACTATGTACCTGTAATGATTAAAGATATGAAAATAGTACACAATGTTCTTCAATGTGTTTCATGCAATTCATCCAGGTGTCACTACTTGGAACCTCTCAGAAAAATATTTATAGAAAAAATGGCATACCTTGTTGAATTTTGGCTTATTCAAGAGAGAAAACATGTAAAGTGTGCCCCATACAGAATATTTGTTGTATGGATTTGAAAATTGTACACATAATAATCCAAACTATACTATAACCAACACATTTGGTATTACTGAATTTGGATCTTTTATGAAGAAGTTATGACATTTTTATCGGAAACACTTGTTTTAGACTAGTTTCAGAACTAGCCACAAACCCTGTTTTCCACGGATTGTAACTCCAAAAATACAACGACCCACAATCTAAAATTTGTACCACAGCTACTTGGATATGTTTCCTCAACAACCTCCCAATTTCACAGTCTGAATCATTCTATAAAAAAAGGTATTGTGAAAATGGTGAGATGACCTGTAAATAACATACCTTAGAAAGCATCATCAAAATAATTTATCCTCCCTTGAATTTCTACTTTCTTTACTTCACCTTCCCTCTGAAATTCATCTTAGATATCCTTTGGTTACCTTAGTCACTTGTAGATATCCAATATTCTCAAGTTTTATTAAAATGAGAGAGCCTTGCCTCTTATGTATACTTTCATTTAGCTTCCTCAAGGGGTTACCTTTTAACCATCTTAACCCACTTTCCTTATTTTAGGGTTAACCCACTTCTAACCACTTGTCTACTTAGTAATTTCTCCATTAAATTTATTATTAAACAATTTATTTTGTATCCACTTTTATTTATAGTACACTCATCACTTTACATTATTATCTAAATAATTTCTTCTTTCCAACACTTTGACTACTTTGACTTTTTGGGGCTTCTAGATGACTCATGAGGGTTCTCCAACTTCACATGGACATAAATCTATAACCGTAAGGAGTTATGTGACATTCCACATACCACTGGAAATTTCATGACATGTACTATCCATCTAGAATAATATTTCCGATCAATATATCAAAACTCGTACCATTATCCATCAAACAAACTTGGGTCCATTACCCAAACCTGGGTTCTCGAACTTTACATGGCCATAACTCTCTAACTGTGAGAAGTTATGTGATGCTCCACATACCACCAGAAATGGCATGACATGTACCATCCATATAGAATAGTCTTACCTTCAACTATATTAAACATCATATTGTTATACATCAAACAAACTTGGGTCCATTACCCAAACCTTTGTGCTACCAGAATTCACTACCAGAATTTCTCCAAGGATTAACATCAATCACTAAGGGTTGACATCAATATGCAATATCAATCTCCAATTTTTGAAATCAGTGACAACCAAAAATACATACCAACTGCCCATCAACCTAATCCAACTGTCTGACAATATCCCCCTTTGGCATTGATGGAAACACCAACATAGATGGAAACACTTAGTCATGATAACATTCATTCTTACACTCCTCATCAATGTTTGTATCTCTCCCCCTTTGACATCAATGGAAAAGGGTATCTCCCTTTGGGGCTGCTCCCCCTGACTGAACTCTCCTTGGGGCTACTCCCCCTGTCTATATGCCTTTGTGCTCTCTCTCCAAGAATTTATATCCTGCATTTGAAAAATCTCTCCCCCTTTGTCATCAATGGAAAAGGTATCTTTCCAACTGGGGCTGCTCTCCCTAACTGAACTGTTCTTGGGGATACTCCCCCTGACTAAATTCTTCCTCAAACTGATCTCCCACCCTGAACTGTCCTCCTTATGGTGCTTCCTCATGTAAATCTAAGACATATGAGATAACCATTCAAAAGCATTCATTTTGGAGTAGAAATTACTCTGAGTCTCTTGCAAAGATACTCAAAGGTTTCCCGTAGAAGAGGCTTTGTAAAGATGTCTTCCACTTGTTCTTTTGTGCCCACATATTCAATCCTAATGTTCTTCTCTACAACATTTTCCCGTAGAAAGTGATACTTGATTGGAATGTGCTTCGTTTTGGAGTGCATCACCGAGTTCTTTGAGATACTGATGGCACTTGTATTATCACAATAGATTGGAATGGGATATTCATACTCAACCTGTATATCTTTCAGAGTTTCTTTCATCCATAGGACCTATGTACAACATGTTGCTGTTGCAATATACTCTACCTCGGCTGTAGAGAAGGATATTGATGATTGTTTCTTTCTTAACCATGATAATAAACACTCACCCAAGTAGAACGTTTCTCCACTGGTGCTTTGTCGGTCATCAGTGCAACCTTCCCAATCTGAATCTTTGTAGGCAATAAGTAATAGATCCTTTCCTTTTGGATACCATAATCCAAACTCTTTTGTTCCTTTGAGATATCTGAAAATCCTTTTCACTGCTAATACATCTCATTCCTTTGGTGCTGCTTGAAATCATGCCACTTGTCCAACTTCCTCCATTACATCTAGTATGGATGTTGTCACATATAGTAAGCTACCAATCATTGACCTGTATTGCCTCTGGTTTGTAGAATTTGAATCATCATCTTTGCTCAACTTACAACTAGTTTGCAATCTTCCATTCCGAACCTCTTTAGCATTTCTCTGATATAATTAGTTTGAGAAATAAAAATTCCTTGGTTTCTTTGACATATCTGAAGAACCAAAAAGAAGGATAGTTCTCCAAGTAATGACA
The DNA here is from genome assembly GCA_032191745.1 of Picea mariana. Classification (NCBI taxonomy): domain Eukaryota; kingdom Viridiplantae; phylum Streptophyta; class Pinopsida; order Pinales; family Pinaceae; genus Picea; species Picea mariana. The sequence goes on from JASDQU010737821.1 coordinate 21,139, forward strand.
TTTCAAATTCATTCTGCATATCCTTTGCAAATTTATGGCTTAACCCGTCATTAGTACTTCCAAAAACAATATCATCAATATAATTTTCAATTAATAAAATACTACCTTGAGTTACCTTGATGTAGAGATTGTTGTATGCGCTTCCTTTCCATAGTTCATAGGGAGTTTTTTCATTGTTTTTTCTGAGCATTACTCTATTTTGAATGTGAACTGATGTATGCACTGCATGTGTCCAAAAAATATCTGTCAATTTGGAATCCATTAGCATTGTTTGAGCCATTTCCTGTGTAATTATCATTCATTATGATAGTGTTCCTTTGTCTTTGAACCACTCTCTGAACCAATCTATTAATCCATGCTCTCTTCCACTGTCATATATTTGTCAAAACCTACTAAGTGTTCTTACGAATCCATCTATGTCCATAATATCCAAGACTCTACTTTCACAACTATCCATAATGTTGACCCATTTATCACTATACTATCATGAAGTCTTGATTAATCTATCAAGCTTTACTTCTGCTAACTGACTGCTTTGAATATGTCTTATCATACTCTGCAAGATGCTCGAAGGATGGTTCTTTATTCTGTCATAGCTATCGCATAGAATCCCCCTGTCTAATATTCATATTACCTGGGACTCTCTAAGTCGTATGGCTTAGAACAATTCCTTCTTTGATGTGTATTCATCATCATCTTCATTGGTAGATTTGTCATCATATTCATGGGTAGATTCATTATCTCTCCGATCTCTAAATTCTTTCTTTCTGTCTGTAGATTCATCTTTCACTACAATGCCTGAAAGTACAATCTCTTGAACCTCTTCCTTATTTACTCGTCCTTCCTTTCTTTCGGTTATTTTAAAAACCTTTCTGTATCTGGCATTTTTCTTTTTCTCTGTATAATTTTCTTCATCTCTTTTTTTTCCAATCTTGCGATCTCTGCTACCTAGTCTTTGTTCACTTGTTCTTCATGTTTTATTTCATGGAAGTATCGATCATGCTTCTACAATCACTGGCTATGTGTCCATAGTTATGAAATTTGTAACAATCAATGTTACGTGCGGCCACAAAAGCAATTCTTGCTTTAACATTTTTTTTATAATCCCTGCAATATGCAACCTTGTGTCCAAAATTAGTACAATAAAAGCAATGACCATAAAATAAATTTGCATACTTGGGAGTGAATGATCTTCTTTGTGGTGTAGTCCTTCTGAATTTTTTCTTTGACTGATCATGATCATGATTGAAGCTTCTTTGTGGCTTGAACACATATGGTCTTCTTGAAGATGTGTTTTCAATAGTTTTTTTATATTCTGGTTGACCATGATTCCTTCCTTTGAGTACTTCTACATAACTCTTTCTATTTTCTTCATTCTTCTTTTCTAGCAACCTATAGTGCTTCTCTTCATTCTCTATAACTGATGTGGATGTTTCTGTCTCTTCAACGTTCTTTTTGAGCTTGACATTTTTACTTCTCAATGTGACAACTTCTTCTTCAAGCTTCTCAACCTCTTCTTATTTCTTTAATATTTGAGACTTCATGACTTCTTCTGTTCTCTTCGCTTCTTCAAGATGAATTTTTAATGTGATTATTTCTTCTTCAAGTACTTTCTCTTCTTGACCAAACTCTAACTCAAGCTGGTTTAGATCATTAGTTATTTCCTTAATATGATCTATCAACATCTTCTCTCTCATTTCTGCTTCTTCCTTCTATGTTTCTATGTTGGCTTCCAAACACTTCTTTTGATATTCAAGATTTTCTTCAATCTTTCTGGGTTCTTCTAGATGAGTTCTTAAGTTCTCGATGACCTGTTGGGATTCTTGAAAAATGTAAACACTTTGCTTTTGTTTAATCAATTCTTTCTTGAGTGACTTGTTTTCTTCTCTTAGTTCATCTAAAGCACTAATCAATTCATCCTCATAATTGTCTTCTTTTTCAATTTGTTTTTCTGTCTCATTTCCTTCATGGCATTCTATTTCAAGATGTCTGCATTTTTCACAATTAAAGAAAAAAAACATACCTATGTTGATTATGTACTCTTCATCTTCAGAATATGTTTGACATGGTGAACATATTTATTCTTGATTTGTACCTGCATCTTCTTTGGCATTTTTTGAATCTATGATGGGTGAAGAATATATGTCATGTAACTTGTCCCAAAGTTCTTTGGCTGATAAAAATTTACCAACTTTTTCTCTTACCGGATTA
>JASDQU010737821.1:23784-34339 GCA_032191745.1 Picea mariana
TCATACACATACACAGTACACCGGTGTTTTTACGTTGAATCCCAAAGTGAGAGAAAACTACAAAATGGTTTTTCTTACATGTCTTTAAGAATTACATTCATTGGAAGTGCCAACTTCCTTTGTTTTCCAGCTACAACTGGAAGGAGGCTCCAACCCCTAATTTATCAGGCTACAACTTGAGGGAATATCCAACTCCCCAATTCTCTGGCTACAACTAGAAGGAGGCTACAATCCCCTATGTTCTCCAGCTACAACTGGAGGTGGATACAACAAACTATCCTTTCCCCGTCCAACCGTCCTGATGTATAAGTAGAATGATGGAACCACTATCACACTATCATTGTGAGATATACTGTTGTAAACCTATACCAATCAACCTACAGCAAACAACCTGTACCAATAACCTGAACCATGCATCAACCATGCATCAAACTGTACCTCAACCTGTAATCAACCTGTACCATAAACAAGTACATCAACCATGCACCAACCTATACCAAACAACCTGTAATCAACCTGTACAACAAACAAGTGCATCAACCATGCACCAACCTGTACCTCAACCTGTATCATGAACAAGTGCATCAACAATGCACCAAACCTGTACAAATAACATGTCACAACAACCTGTCCAAAAAACCTATCACAACAACCTGTCGCATCAATCTTATCAACCAAATCAGATCTACTCACCAAGATCAATCACCAAGAAAAATATCAAAGATGTGCATCAACCAAGCATAACACAACAACTCATAATTATCACCAAGATCAATATGTTCTTCTAATAATATACCAATACAAGTATGCTACATCATCCATAGACCATGTGTCAACAATAATACTAACAAGTGCCTCCAACCATGTACCAAGTATGTACCAATCATGTATCGACTACTCATCAACTATGACTCATCAAGATGTACCAACATCATCAACTATACAACTCATGTATGTGACAAATCATCAACTACTTGTCTCAACCATGTACCCAACATGTACCTCAACCAAAATCCCTCATCAATTTCATCATCCAAATCTGATTTGTAACTCTGCAATAGACTTGGTGTATAATATCACATACCTGCAAACCTTCCTTAAGTTTAACAACAAGAGACTAGCATTTTCATTAAACTTTACTTTAGTCTCACATGACTAATTTTGGATTAGTCAACAATGCTAACTTGAAATAATCATAACTGTGTACTTGTAATGAGTAAATATCTGAAAATATTACACAATGTTATTCAATGTGTTTTATGCAATTCCTCCAGGTGTCACTACTTGGAACCTCTCATAAAAGGATTTGTAGCAAAAATGGCATACCTTTTTGAATTTTGGATTATTCTAGAGAGAGAACTTGTAGAGCCTGCCCCACACAACATATTTGTTATATGGATCTGAAAATTGTACACAGAATACTACAGACTGTAATCTAACCAACAAATTTTGGTTTACTGAATTTGGATATGTTATGAAGAAGTTATGATGTTTTTAACAGAAACACATGTTTTAGACTAGTTTCAGGACTAGCCACAAACCCTATTTTCTACGGAGTGTAACTCCAAAAATACAATGACCACAAGCTAAAATTTGTACCACAAATACTTGGATATGTTTCCTCAATGGCCTCCCAATTTCACAGTCTGAATCATTCTAGAAAAAAAGGTATTTCAAAAATGGTGAGATGACCTATAAATAACATACCTTAGAAAGCATCATCAAAATAATTTATCCTCCCTTGAATTTCGGTCTTCTTTACCTCACCTTCCCTCTGAAATTCGGCTTAGATATCCTTTGGTTACCTTAGTCACTTATAGGTATTCAATATTCTCAAATTTGATTAAAATGAGAGAGTCTTTCCTCTTATTTATACTTTCATGTAGCTTCCTCAAGGGGTTACCTTTTATCCATCTTAACCCACTTTCCTTATTTTAGGGTTAACCCACTTCTAACCACTTCTCTCCTTATTAATTTCTCCATTAAATTTATTATTTAAATGATTTATTTTGTATCCACTTTGATTTATAGTACACTCATCGCTTCACTTTATTATTTAAATAATTCATTCTTTGCAAACACTTTGACTACTTTGACTTTTTGGGGCTTCTAGATGACTCATGAGGGTTCTCCAACTTCACATGGCCATAACTCTCTAACCGTAAGGAGTTATGTGACATTCCACATACCACTTTAAATTTCATGACATGTAATATCCATATAGAATAGTATTTCCTACAAATATATCAAAACTTGTACCATTATCCATCAAACAAACTTGGGTCCATTACCTAAACCTCGGTTTTCCAGCTTCACATGGCCATAACTCTCTAACCGTGAGGAGTTATGTGACATTCCGCATACCACCGGAAATGGCATGACATGTACTATTCATATAGAATAGTCTTACCTTCAAATATATTAATACTCATACTATTATACATCAAACAAACTTGGGTCCATTACACAAACCTTTGTGCTACCTGAATTCGCAACTGAACTTTCTCCAAGGGTTGACATCAATCACTAAGGGTTGACATCAATCTACAATATCACTCTCGAATTGATGAAATCAATGACAGCCAAAAATCCATACCAAGTGTCCATGAACCTAATCCAACTGTCTGACAAGGGAGCATCACAAGTGTGTCTTCTTTTCGGAGGAAAAGAAGAAGGCCCGATGTAGACATCTTGCAGGGTGAGATCAAGAATATCAAGCCACCAACTTTCAATGGTGAGAATATAAAAGGATAAGAGGCTGAGCCCTAGCTATTGGAAATAAAGAAATATTTCTAGTTGCATGATTACCCCTCCTAGGTAGAAGCTATAGTTTCCACCTACCACTTGCAAGGAAAGGAAACCATGTGGTGGGATCAGCTCAAGAAAGCCAAGAACCTTGATGAGAAGAGGATCCCATGGAGGCATTTCAAAGGATATTTCCACAAGAAATATTTTTCTGAGCATTATTACAAAATAAATATGAAATATTTATTTTAACTTAAGTTGGGAACCATGACAATGGAGGAATATGAGAAGAGGTTTCTTGAATTGTTGAAGTATGTTCACTTAATCAAGGATGAGAAGGTTAAAATCCAAAGGTTTCTAAGTGGGTTACCATCCTTCTATAGTGACAAGATACAATATGATAACCCCAAGACTTTGGAGGAAGCCATAATGAGAGAAATGAATCTTTATGAACAAAGCAGAGGAAGGCCAAGTTTCCAAAAACATTGGAATGAGAAGATGAAAGGGAAAAAGTATCAAAGGAAGAAAATGTTTTAAGCCACCCTTTTTCATGAACAACACCTGACTAAATCAACAAGGTAAATCATCCCAAAATGAGCACAATACTGCAGATTCATTTGGAAAAAGGCCAAAGAAAAAACCTATTCCATATTGGGGATGTGAGGCAAATCACTTATATAGGGACTTCCCTCACGAAGGAGAAAGAATGTGGATTGTCCAAAAAATTCGAGAGGCTGAAATAAAAAAATACATGGGAGGAAGCATGCCAAGTATTTATGCATCCTTGGACAACAAAAAAATGGAATATCAACCCCCCATGATTGAAGTGGAAGGTAATATTGATAACCAACCCATAACAATTTTGATTGATTCTGGAGATAGCAATAGTTACATAAATCCTAACATTCTTGAAATATTTTTCTTGTAAAGGAGTAAGCATAAGAAATATTGGTTAGTGTAGTTATCCATATGATCTAAGACAAAGATCAATGAGTTGGTTAAATATTGTTCGATAGACATGAATGGAATCAACATAAAGGTAGATGTAAACATCATACCATTGGGTTCATATGACGGTCTAATTGACATAGATTGGCTAGAAAAACACCATGTTGTCCTAGATTGTTACAACAAGACAATTATATATCTTGATGAAGAAGGGAAAAAAGGAAAGATTCAAGGCATTCCAAGAGCTATAGGTTTTAGAGAAATTTCAGCTATGCAATTGAAGAAGAGTTTCAGGAAGGGGTGTCATATTTTTGTAGCCCATATGAAAGAGGCAGCCAAATGTAAAGTGACAATCATTAAAGACCATCCGATATTGAGAGATTTTGAATATGTTTTTAGAGAAATCCCAATATTTCCACCAAACAGAGACATTGATTTCTCTATAGATTGTGTGCCAGGAGATTCCTCATTATCCAAGAAACCATATAGAATGGGTACACCAGAGTTGAAGGAGTTACAAATGCAGCTTGAAGAGTTTTTAAGGATGATGTACATACGTTCGAGTGTCTCACCCTAGGGAGCCTCATTTCTTTTTGTAAATAAGAAATATGGAACCTTAAGGATGTGTATTGATTTCAGACAGCTGAATAAAGTAACCATAAAGAAGAAATATGTTTTTCCAATGATTGATGATTTGTTTAATCAATTGAAATGTGCAATAATATTTTCTAAGATTGACTTGAGATCAGGTTATCATCAATTAAGGATAAAAGAAGAAGAAATCAACAAGACAACATTCACGACAAGATATGGGCATTATGAATTCATGGTAGTTCCATTTGGACTATCAAATGCCCCGACAATATTTATGTGTTTGATGAATGGAGTCTTCAGGAAGTACCTGGACAAGTTTGTAATTGTTTTCCTAGATGACATACTCATATATTCTAAGTCAGAAGAGGAACACGAGAAACATTTAAGAATGGTGTTGCAAGTTGTAAGAGAGCATAAATTGTATGCTAAGCTGTGCATATTTTATCAAAAGAAGATTCACTACTCGGGGCATATAATTTCAGTAGAAGGGATAGAAGTTGATTTCGAAAAGATAGAGGCCATTACAGGATGTTCAGTGCCAAGAAACGCGACATGGGTTAGATCATTCATGGGTCTTTCCAGTTATTACCAAATATTCATCAAATGATTTTCAAAGATTGTGAGTCAAATCACCTCCTTGCAAAAAATGGGAGTGAAATTTGAATGGACACCCAAGTGTGAAGAGAGATTTCAGTAGCTGAAACACATATTTTATTTTAAAAGAGCATAAATTGTATGCTAAGCTATGCATATTTTATCAAAAAAAGATTCACTACTTGGGGCATATAATTTCAATAGAAGGGATAGAAGTGGATTTCGAAAAGATAGAGGCCATTACAGGATGTTCAGTGCCAAGAAATGTGACATGGGTTAGATCATTCATGGGTCTTTCCAATTATTATCAAATATTCATAAAATGATTTTCAAAGATCGCGAGACGAATCACCTCCTTGCAAAAAATGGGAGTGAAAAATGAATGGGAACCCAAGTGTGAAGAGAGATTTCAGTAGCTGAAAGACATATTGACAAGTGTGCCAATATTGAAGATGGCAGATCCACATGAAGATTTTTTGTGTGCACTGATTCATGCAAGGAAGGGCTCAGTGGGGTCCATAGTGAAAAATATAACACACTAGTAAGTTGGGATAACCTAGTAGACAAAGCAATTGGTGGGCCATATTTGTTAAGGGAAATGAAAGAGCAGATGGAAACTATTAAGCATAATTTAAAGGCTTCCCATGATAGGAAGAAAATTTATGCAGACAAGAAAACAAATTTAAAGCTGTGTTTTTAAAAGTGAAGGAAAAGAGAAGTTTGTTAAGATTACGAAGTTTCCCAAAGTTGGCAGCGAGATATTTTGGGCCTTTTGAAATATTAGAAAAGTAGGGAAAATTTCATACATGCTGGAATTTCCTACATCCATGAGAGTGCATCATGTATTTCATGTATCATTATTAAATAAATATGTGCCTAATCCTAACCACATAATTGATTGGAATGTGATCCAGGTGGAGCACAAAGGGGATTTTTGAGTGGAACCAATATTGATCTTGGACCGCAAATTCAAAGTTCTTAGAAAACAATCCATAGGGTTGGTGAAGGTTCAATGGACCTACTACAGTATTGAATATGCTACATGGGATCATGAAGAAAACATGCAAGAAGAATACATGAAATGTTTTTGAAATTTTGAAGAAAATGGAATGCAAGACTCCATTTTGAGCAGCTATAGTTTCGGGACCACATCTCAGAGTCCTATAAAAATTTGATTGGGTACCTTGATAAAATAATGCCTCATTACTTGGGTTANTTGGCGAGTTGACAGGAACATGAGATTATGGTTGGAACTGTTGTTGGAGTTGTTAAATTGCATAATTTTATTTTCTAAGTATTGTGATGTAAATTTTCTTATATATATATTGACATAGTGTGCACCAAGGATGACGCATAATTGTATGGGGGGTGAATGTAACATTCCCACTATAATCCCTAGTTTAATTAAAGATTAATGTAGACATAATGTGTGGCTATGACCAAGCGATGCAATATGCGAATTGTATTTCTATGTTTCAATAATAAAATGTGATTCTGGCTGCTAAGGGGACATGGACATAGATGGTGGATGAATTAATCCACAAGAGAGGGGAGAGTCTAGGATAATGATCAATAGGGGTCTAAGGGGGAATTACCCATGAATATTAATTCAACCCATTATCCTAATTGTGATATTGGTATATGAACCTTCTAATTTTTGATTGAGTGTTCCCAAATCCAATCATTAAATACATGTAAGAGGGTGGGTGTGACTAGTCACATCCCAAAGTTATTGGGCACATGAAAGTCAACTTGGGGAAGTTTGTGAGTCAATAAATCAAGCCAAAGGAGAGGAGATTCGTATGGGTTGGGACAAAAAATTTAGAAAATATTTTTTTTTTGCATGAGGAGCAAGGAGGGAGTAGAAAAGAGAGCTTGGAGTTGGTGCAATCATGGAGGGTGAAATCTAGGGCACGATGGAGCCTATGGATCATATTTGGATATGAAAACTAAAGAGACAAGTTGTCAGGCCTGAAGAGTGAATTCCTGGGTGAGTTGCATTGTAACAACAAGTGTTTGTTGTTGGTTGTCGGTAATTTTTTCTAGCAACAAGATCCTTCAGTTTTGTTGGGACAAGGGAAGACCCAGGGTTTAGCTCTAATAGTGCACCAACAAGCCCTAACTACTGGCCCTTTCAGAAACACCTACGAATAAGATGCAGTATCACCCAAAGTAGTAATAGGGGGTTGCAGGACACAGGTGTCTACAACCAGAGGAAATACAAAGTGGATCCAAAACACTGACAGACAACAATCCAGTTATTCTTTACCTCTCTTAAGCCTACTGTGCAAGTTATATCTCAGATCTAACAAAATGATGCAATAACAGAATAATAGAACGTAAAAGAACACAACACCAATCTCACAGAACAACAAGATATACGTGGTTCACCCTCTCGCTAGGGCTACATCCACAGAACTGCGTTTTGTGATATATTATGTGAAAACATACAGTTCTATCTGTGATCTTAGCTTGCATATCTCTTTCTCTTTCTCTCTCTCCCCTCCCTGCACACCCAACTATAGGGTTGATCTTCGCACCCAGCTGAATATCTTACAATACAGAAGGCTCTCACACACAATACTTCTCTCTCACACAGGAATAATCACTCACTCACACAATAATAATTAAATCTCAATCAACTTAGCACCAACTCTGAATGAACCCATCCCAGGTCCTCTAGACCTTTATTTATACATTACATGACAAATTCTAGGTGTCAAAACCCTAGATCCAAAATCTTAGGTGTCTAAAACCCTAGGTCCTCTTTGACCCACGTTTTCCCGGCTTCGCCAGCCTGTCTTTCCTTCTTTCCCGCAAGGTGCTCCAAAGCATCCATTGGTGGATTTTTTCATTTTCTGAGTTGTTCACAATCCATATTCTTTGTTGATCGGTTCTCCTCGATCTTCTCGTTCAACGACTATATTTCTCTTGCGTCACTCCTTCTTTTCTTCTTATTTAACCACTTCGACCCAATCTCAGTCAATGTGTCTTCTGTGCAGTTCGTACTTCATCTTTTCTTTCCATTTTTCTTCTCTTTCTTTCTTAATCCATACCCAAGCCCAAAAGGCCCCCAACACTCACCCGTGACTCATCTTGAGGCACTGTAGATCTGATTCTTCTATTTTACTTCGAATTCAGACTGTGCAACACAGCATGTTCTTCCTTCTATATTCTTCCCCACTGTGTACAGACTTTATTTTCTGTGTCTGGTACCCAGTTTCAACTGCACCTGGTACCTAGACCCTTCTCCTTCTAATTTTACTGAGAGTTGCAAGGAAGCTAGTTGTCATAGTACAATTTCGACTGGCTCCCATTCACCAAACCTTCCTTCCATTCTCCCTTCAAAGTATTCAACTGTGCAACTCCTCCTTCCGTGACATAGGCAACCTCATATGTCCCAAGCCAATGTGTCATGAACTTCTCTGGATGCTTCATGAACTTGCTATCATAAACCAATAACAGATCTCCTTTCTTAAAGGCTTTCTTCTTGATGTGTCTGTCATGGTAAGCCTTCTCTCATTCCCTCTGTACCTGTTGATGAAATCCTACAATAAACCTGTCTTTGTCCAATTTAACCAACTGCGTGAGCCTCCCTTGAACAGTGCCAGTGTCATCCATATCTGTAAAGGCTGCAATTCTTAGACTAGGAACCAAGTATTTCATATGTACGTCTGCTTCTAGACCATAGACCAACTTAAAGGGAGTTTGCATTGTCATCTTCTTGCAAGTGGTTCTATAGGCCCATAATACCGTGGGTACTCTCAAATCCCAATCGTCCTTGTTTACACTGCAAAACTTCGTCAACATTGTCTCCAATATATTATTGAAGGCTTTGACCGTACCATTCGCTTGTGGGTGGTATGGAGTGCTCCTCTGATGGTGAACTTCAAATTCCTGAGTCAAGGCTTCAATAGTCTTATTAATAAAATGTGTGCCTTAATCACTCATCAGGATCTTCGGGCATCCAAACCTGGTTATGATATCATCAAATATGAATCACGCAACTGTACTTGCACTTCATTCCTTGACTTATCTTTCTTCTTCCCATCTAGTCAAATAATTTGTCATAGTGATGATGTATCTGGCTCCTGTGCACTTTCTTGGTGGGTTGATAGGTCCCACAAAATAAATGGCCCATTTCTCAAATGCATGTAAGGTTAGCTATGGTGCTAAAGACATCTCATCTCTTCTGGAAGGTTTCCCAACTCTTTGGCATAGATCGCAGGCTTTGTAGTATTCCTTAGCATCTTTGTGTAAAGTGGGCCACCAGAGGCCAGCTCTAAGAACCTTCTGCGCTATTGATTTCCCTGCATAGTGTCCTCCTACAATGCCCTCATGTGCTTCTGCCAAAATCAGTGGTCTCTCTGCCTCCATAACACATCTCCTTAAAATCTCATCAAGTCCCATATTGTATAGCCGTCCAGCTATGAGTTAAAATTTTGCAGCACGAACTACTAATTGTTTCTTTTGAATGATTGTATATTTGCAAGGTGTTATTCCTGTTCATAGGAACTGAACTATCTCGACGAAGTGATCATAAACCTTTATGATGGCCAGAAACTGTGCATTTGGTAGTGTATCCTTCAGACTAGTAGGTTCCTCTCCATGTTCTAACCTGGATAAGTGGTCAGGTCCCTTGTTCATTTTCCCTAGCTTGATCACGATATCAAAATCATATTACTGGAATAACAGAAGCCATCTGCATATTCTTCCCCTCAACACTAGCTTGTTGACTAGGTATTTCAATGCAGAGTGATTAGTGAACATCTTAAAGTGCCCTCCTAACAAGTAGTGACGAAACTTCTGCAGTGCATACACCATGAATAAACCTTCCCTCTCAATGGTAGTGTAATTTATCTCAGCTGTTGAAAGATTCATGCTAGCAAAGGCTAACGGGTGGTCAACATATCTTGCTCCTGTTTGTGCTAACACTGCTCCTAATGCAATGGACGAGGCATCAACATGCACATGAAATTCCTTGCTCCAATCTGGGAAAACCAGAATAGGCGCAGTGACCATTTTCTATTTCAGTGTGTCGAAGCTCTACTGGCATTCTTCTGTCCATTGAAACTAACGATCTTTCTTCAACAACTTCTCCATAGGTGTTGTAATCTGTGCATATCCCTTAAAGAAATTTTTGTAGTATCCAGTATGTCCCAACACAGTGCGCAATTGTCTTATTGAAGTAGGAGGAGGTAGATCAACAATAATGATAATCTTGGACGTATCTACCAGCAACCCCTGCTTACACACAATATGGCCTAGCAACACTCCAAAGGGTGAAAAGAAGATGCACTTCTTCAGGTTCAGGGCAATCTGACATTGCCTACACTTATCCAACATTAATCTTAAACATTCAATATGATTTTGCAATAAGCTAAAAATAGTCCAATCATCAAAATATACTTCCAGAAATTTATGTAGAAATTCCTTGAATGCTTCAACCACCACCCTAGAAAATATGGTTGGTGCATTCTTCAATCCAAAAGGAATCATTATGTATTGGTAGGATCCCCATTCTATTGCAAATGTTGTCTTATGGCGATCTTCCTTGGCAATTATGATCTGGTGATAACCGGAAAATCCATCTATGAAGGAGTAAACTTCCTATCCTCCCACATTATCTAACACTTTGTCAGTAAACGATGTAGGGAATGGATCATGTAAACAT
>JASDQU010737821.1:52842-105980 GCA_032191745.1 Picea mariana
CACCATTCTATCGAGTCTTTCACTCTGTATTTTACAGTCTCTGTGCATTTATTTCATTAATAGAAATTGTGTATTACTGTATATCTATGTTTATGGTTGAATCTCTGATATATTTCTATTATATTATTTAATATCTGCGATATCTCTGTGCATTTCTTTATTATATCTCTGATCCCATTTTGTGCTGAAAATAATTTGGATCAGTGGTATCAGAGAAGGTTGTTCTTGGTCATTTTTTTTAGTGCATGTCCCCGACGACATCTGAGTATAGCAAGTTGGGTGTCAAGCTTGTCTCTATTGAGGAAAATCACTCTCACACACCCAAAAAACTCTCAATGGCGGAAGAAAAGAAAAATGACGGAGCAGACGATGCTATCAGTTTGTTGAGCAAGCTCTCACGCGACAGAGAGATGAAATGACGGAGAATTTTTCCCACATCCTTCAATGCCTACCAATAGCAATAGGTGCATCTTCATCAAGCGACCACTTTGGAGGCACCTCCCCTTTCAAGGTACAAGTTAATTTTGATATTCCTGTATTTGAAGGACAAATAGATGCAGAAGCCCTAGACAAATGGTTAAATCTGCTAGAAGGTTATTTCTCTGTTCACAAATTTTTCGACAAAGAAAAGATCACCTTCGCACTCCTTAAAGATCTCCCCCATGTCAAACATTGGTGGGAAAATTATTGGGAGCAGATTTCCATAGAGGAATCTGAAATATATGGGGCCGATCCCACTTGGTATTTTTTTGTGGATGCGGTAAAGGAACAATATTACCCTATTGGCAACTATGAGGACCAGTACATGAGATGGACCACACTGCGGCAAGAGAGGGGCCAAGAAGTTCCAGAGTTCACCAATACCTTCCCTACATTGTGCACCAAGCTGGGTATCAAAGACACTAAATGACATTTGGTTCTGAAATACCATGGGGCTCTACACAGATACATCCAACCTGAAATAGATTTTTTGGACATCTCATCACTCGGTGCTGCCTATCGATATGCTGTTAAAATCGAGTAGAAATTTAAGCACCAGAACAAACGGGATTTTGGTTTTGCAAATCCGCAACAACCAAAGTATGACAAAGACGTCCCTAACAAACAATCTCACGGAAAACCAGTCCAAGCCACATGAAAAGAAGGGTCCTGGGAAGACAAAGAAGGACACCAGAAAATGGTGTGATTTCCACAAAAGCCCCTGGCACAACACCGATGAATGTCGCTCAAAACAGTCATTTGGTGGACGAGATCAAAGACAAGGAGCCGAACTCTGATTTAGAATCTAATTCTAAAAATACTGGTAAAGGATAGATCATTGACGTAGACCCCACTGTTATTGTCGCGACCACAACAATTCAACCAGAAGAACCAACATATCCTAAAGAGGGGCAGCACCTTTTTCATTCATAGATGTGGGTGAAGGGGACCCCGCTGCATTTTATTATTGATAGCGAAAGCCAGAAGAACCTCATCTTAGCAGAGGTCATCAAACAATTGGGATTGTTGACAACACCACACCCGCAACCATACAACATCGAGTGGCTTCACCAAGAATGAGATCTTTGTGTCAGCCATCAATGTCTATTCTCATATGGCATCCAACCCTTCAAGGATGAGGTATTATGTGATGTTTCCCCACTAGATGTCTGTGATGTTCTCTTGGGCCAACCATATATGTGGAAGTGCCATGCTGTTTATGAGTCTCGACTCCATAGCGTCATTGTTTCTCTGGGGGGTCATATCTACAGAATACTAGAGGTAGTTCCGACTATTGTTCCACCTAAAAAGTGCCGCAAGGTAGTATCTCATACTGCAAAATTCAACTTCATCACAATCTGTTCAAAAAGGGAATAGAAGGACACTGCAACCACTACAGCTTCGCCCCAAGCACCTTTTATCCAAAAAAAGCAGGTCGACAAGGTTGCAAAAAAGTGCAAACATTCCTTCTGCACACTATTCTCTCATGTAGCTCAACTTCTCGAATAACCTCAGCCTTAACAGGTTCGTGATAGACATCCACAAATTGAGCAATGCGACATCTCCAGCAAGGCAAGAAACTCACCAAGATGCAGATTCAACAAATGCTTTTCCCTCTCCCCCGAGAACTCAACGCAATGGATACCACTGCTTCCTAAGGAGGGAGGATTGATCCAGGTGGATATCGGTGGCCACCCACCTTTTTCGACTGGCTCAAATCAATTTTCTGGCAAATTTGGCAATTTACTATTTTTAGCAGTTTTTAACTTCCGGGGACATTTTGAGGGCCCAAATGAAGATTTTTCGAGATCGAGGTTATCAATGATAGTCAAAGGCATTATTGAGCCCCCAAAATGAATCTCCTCAATGATACCTTTGCAACGAGCTATCATACGCCTAAAATGGAGATCGTATGGAAAAGTTACGACCCCGGGAAGTTGATGTACTAACTTACCCAAATGGGGCCCACATGACTTTTGNGGCATTCCTGTTTATTGTAGAAAGGCCTTTAGAGCCTCATTATAATCATCTTCTTGTGAATGCGAGTAGCCGTCACATCTCTTCTCAGAGATAAGCTGCCACCATTCTATCGAGTCTTTCACTTTGTATTTTACAGTCTCTATATATTTATTTCATTAATAGAAATTGTGTATTACTGTATATCTATGTTTATGGTTGCATCTCTGATATATTTCTGTTATATTATTGAATATCTGCAATATCTCTGTGCATTTCTTTATTGTATCTCCGATCCCATTTCGTGCCGAAAATAATCTGGATCATTATTGTAGGTTATGTTTTTATCACTACAAGGAGAACATGTTCTAGTGGAGGTTTTTTTGAAGGTTTTTGATGTTACGAAATTTAGCAAAATTTTCAAAACAACCTCCTATTACGGAAATATTCCCTTGCGGACATGTGAAATTTTCCTTGGATTATTGAACCCTATACCAGGACATAAACAATAATTTGGACACTACCATTCCTATAAAATCATTTTACTTATCGAAAATGAGGAGAAGGTAAAGTATGATGTACTTTGTTTACGACATTTTTCCTAGCTGCTCCTATCCGCAGGCTTTATACAATTCCTGCGAAAATCAATACCTGCAATAAACAACAATAAACAAGAGACTTCCTTATACTCTAATGGATTAGGAAAAGAAAATTCATCTATGCAAATCAAATTAAACATAGAAAAACACATGAAACCACATACTTGAAGGAAATAGGCCAAGCATATTAAATGAGAACAAAGAAAACTTACATACCATGAATGATGTCAGCTGCAACTCCTCCAAGCTCTCCTTGTTCAACCCTTGCATGAATCCCATGATCATAAGTCTGATATCTCCAAGATTCCTCCATTCACCATGGAAAGCCCTCATTATATAGTATTTGGAGGCTTAAACACCATGGAGAATATCACTCACTAGATCCACTAAAATATGATCTCCAAGATTTTTAGAGAAAATATCTCTCAGGAATTTTAGGGAGAAAATATCTCTCAAGGAATTTAAGGAGGAAATATCTATTAAGATCCACCAAATTAGGATTTTGGTTGGAGAAAATATCTCAACCATCCACGAGACTCTCAGCCTCTCCTTGAGATTAGGAAACTAAATGTGAGTTGGATTCTCACACTAAATTAATTTCCTTTTTATGAATATTAATAAATAATTCATGTGCACATAGTATTTTGACCTTCATATGATGTATTTTTCCTCCTCATTGACTAGGGATTGTGACAAATATTCTTTCATGGTGTCAAGGTGTATGCAACACTTAACAAGATGCATATGACACTTTTATGACACTTGTGACACTTAGGGTGAGGTACTTAAGTGTGGCATTTTGATGTGTAGGTTTTAGTGGAGGTTTTAACAAATGTTCCCTATAACTAAAAATTTTGGGTGGGTGGAGGTTGTAGAAGGTTTTTTTTTTTCGGTGCTTTTATTTTCAAAACACACCAGTGTGCGATTAAATAAAATGACCTGGTGCATACCTAAACATAAAACACACCAGAATGACCTTACATCAAACTCCTCAGAATGTACATAAAACCAAAAAAAGCATTGGTGCGCCATTAGATAAATTATCAGTGCGTACATAAAAAAAAACAACACCGAGAACCATTACATGAAATACCTCGCTGCATACATAAGATGAAAATGCGCCACCTCACCATTAAATTACTGCCTCGATGCTTAAATATAAAACAAATGCACCAAGACAGTTATGGTTATTATGCCCCAGATTCTCATTTTGTTTTATGCAAATCCGGCGTGCTTGTATTTTATGTCCATCCCAGTGCTTGTATAATTCATACGTTCTAGTGAATATATTAAATATAATGCTCCAATGCGTTTAAGTTTTTTAAAGTGTAGCATCCCCACTATAATCCCCAATTTAATTAATGCTTAATGTAAATATCATGTGTGGCTACGACCAAGCGATGTAATATGATAATTGTATTTCTATGTTTTAATAATAATATGTGATGCTGTCTACTAAGGGGACATGAATAGAGATGGGGGATGAATTAATCCACAAGAGAGGGGAGAGTCTAGGATAATGGCCAAGAGGGGTCCAAGGGGGAATTATCCATGAATATTAATTCAACCCATTTTCCTAAATGTTTTATTGGTATATGAACCTTCTAATTTTTTATTGAGTGTTCCCAAAGCTAAGAATTTAATACATGTAAGAGGGTGGGTGTGAGTGGTCACATCCCAAATTTATTGGGAATATGGGGGATGGGTACAATCATCTTGGGGAAGTGTGTGAATCAAGAAAGAAGTCCAAATGCGAGGAAATTTGTATGGGTTGGGACAACAATTTTAGATAATCAATGTTTGTGCATGAGGAGAAAGGAGAGAGAAGGAAAGAGAGCTTAAAGCTAGTGTATCCATGGAGGGAGAACTCTAGAGAAAGATGGACTGTATTGGAGTGTATTTGGAGCTAGAAACTAAAGAGATAGGTTGTCAAGCCTGAAGAGTGAACTCCTGAGCGAGTTGCACTGTAACAACAACTCTTTGTTGCTGGTTGCTGGTAGTTTTCCCTAATAGAAAACTCCTTGAGTTCCTAGTTGAGATATTCCTAGCTACCTATGCCAGAGTCACCTTGATAAATGAATGGGACACCCAAGGACTGAGATCAGTGGAGGGTAAATTTCTTAGGTTGGGAAGGTCAAGAGGAAGAAAGATGGTGGAAAATTAGGATAGTTGTAGGAAGATATTAGTGGGTTGTGAGTCTTATGAGCCGTGAGTGGATTGTGAGAGACCACCCTCTTTTGTCGATTATTATCCTCAGCTCAGGGGTGGTTGGATATTGAGAATTGGAACAACCAGTCTATGGATGGGTGGAACGTCTGTCCCAAGAAGATGGTTGTACAACTATTGTTAAATGATCAGTGTTTTATCTTGTTTCTGTTGTATTATAAGTTTTAATTGTTGTGCATGAACTCTAAGTATGAGATTTTTTTTATATGTTGTTGTAATGAAGTTTAATAGTTGTATTCATGTATATTTTAGTATGTTGTATATGAATTAGTTTAATGGTAGTGAAGAGTATCTAAATTTGTTTTAATGAGTAGTTGAAAGCTACAATAAATTAGTTAGTTGTAAACTAATTAAATTAGTTAGCATAAATTCCATTTTGATTGAGTATTCTGCACCATAATGTCCCTCGGTTGGGATGGGGTACGTTACATTATGGTATTAGAGTCCTCAGGTTCACACACCAGGCTTGTATGGACCAAGAATCAGAGTGAATTGGTGTGTTTCGTTGTTGCATACTTATGTTTATGCGAGTTTGAGGGAAAATGGATAAAATTAGAGTGAAATTCCCTAAATTCATGAGTAAATTCAAGTTTGAGGGAGTCATATTAGTTTAACATATTTAATGGAGCCAATATGCAAAGTTTCAAACTTGAATTCGACAAGGAATAATCAAATTTTGAGTTTTAATGGTTGTTGTAGAGTTGTAGGAAGTCTGGTGAATTGATGACCGAGATTAGTTTTGATCTCGAGATCGACGACTGAGATTCATCATGATAAATTTAAAAATTCATAATGTTTTGATCATTTTGAAAGGTTGATCAAATAAATGACCAAGATTAATTTTTAGTCGATTGGTGAAGTTAGAGAATCGACGATCGAGATTCATTTTGTTCGACAACACATGTATTCCAACAGAGGATGAACACCTTTAGAAACCACTCACATAACTAGATCAAAGATCAACACACTGATTTTTTCACGTGGTAAAACCACTACGGGGAAGCATCCATGGCACCAGCCAACGTGACTACTTGGAGCAGTTTGTTAATGTAAAAGAAATATATTATAGAGAGATTTTACAAGATATTTTCTCACAATTGATAATCGGCAAATGACCCTCCATGCTCTTTAAATAGAGATCATGGACCAATCGAGTGTTAAGCCACAGATCAATGGTCATTAAAATCGAGGAGAGTATGAACCATTAGATCACTCTATGTCAGGAACATATCATGATCGTCGGATTTTCTAACTACAAATGCATACTAGTGCATACTAAAGAAACACACTAAGAAACACACTTTTACCTAATGACACATTATACCAAGTAGATATTAACTAACTCCTAAGTGTCTAAATATCGTAACATCCCCCCTTAAGAACAACTTGGGATATGATTGAAGGATTTACAATGGTGACACAATAGGATAAGGAAGGAGTAATTAGAGCCTATGCCCCCTTAATGACAACTTCCTGAATTCCCAACATAGATAGAAGTTTGGAAAACTTCGCTTATGTAAGAGACTTTGTGAAAATGTCTGCAACTCGATCTTCTATAGGGAAAAATAACACTTTAATAACTTGATCAGGAATGAGATTTTTGATGAAGTGCATGTGTAGCTCGATGTGTTTTCTACGCTGATGTTGAACTGGGTATTTGGTGAGATTGATGGCACTATGATTGTCGCACCAAAGGCTGGTCAGATGCTACTGCTGGATCCAAACTCTGAAAGGATCTATCAAAGCCACAAGGCTTCCTGAATTTCATTTACCATTGCTCAATACTTTGTTTCTTCTAAAGAAAGTGCAATAGCCTATTATTTCTTACAGGCCCAAGTGACAAGTCTTGAACCAAGGCTAAAAACATAACCTGTAGTAGACTTCTGATCATCAGGTTCGTCGGCCCAATCTGAATTAGTGAAACCAACCAATAAAGGAGTCCCCGATGAACTGAACTGTACCACAGACATAACGAAGTATCCTTTTAGCTTCTTTCTAGTGGCTTTCATGGGGTGTTTGCATATACCAGGCAACAAGACCAACAACAAAGGAAATATTAGTACGGGTATGAGTCAAGTATAAGAGGCTACTAACTAACTGATGGTACAAGGTGGCATCAACTTTGGGAGAAGTATAGGTGGAAATAAACTTGAATCCGGACTAGAAGGGAGAAGGGGTTGGTTTACAATCATCCATGTGAAAGCAATGAAAAAGGTCACAAGCATACTTAGACTAGGAAAGAAAAATTCCTGCATGTTTGCAAAACTTGGAGGCCAAGGAAATAGTGCAAAAATCCCAAGTCTGTCATTTCAAATTTCTTCTTAAGGATGGTTTTCACATGGTTTAAAAGTTTTGAGTCACTACTAGTAAGGATAAGGTCATCGACATAAAGGACAAGGATTATGAGATGGCTTCCTACTTTCTTGGTATAGACATTAGGATCAAAATGACATCTAGAGAATCCAGTGGCAATAAGAAAGCTGTCCATTTTGGCATAACAATCTCGGGGAGCTTGCTTGAGACCATAAAGACATTTCTTAAGGAGAAAAACAAGGCTAGAGTCATTCTGTACATAACCAGGAGGTTGTTCCATGTAGATTTATTCTTCCAAATCTCCATGCAAGAAGGCAGATTTAACATCCATATGATGGACCTCCCATTTATGTGAGGCAGCAAGGGCAAGAAGAAGTCGGATGGAATTCATTTAGGCTATAGGGGCAAAGGTTTCATTATATTCAATTCCTTCAACTTGGGAAAATCATTTGGCAACTAATCGAGCCTTATGTCTTTCAACACTTCCATCTGATGCATACTTAGTTCTATAGACCCATTTACATCTGATAAGTTTTCTTCCTTTTGGAAGAGGTACAAGATCCCAATTATTGTTCTTTCATTAAAGAACGATACTCTTCATTCATTGTTGTATCCCAATCTGGATGACCTAAAGCTTCTGCAAACGTCTCTGGATCATGAGTTTCTGAAACTTGAGCCAAAAGAGAAGAGGCTTGCTAGAACTGTGAATGTGTCCAATGATGATATGAAGGATCACCGACAATATCACCAGCTGCTTCTCGTGTTGAACGAACCCATCTAGGAAGTGGTGGATATGGTGCTGGTTCGAGTTCAAAGGACTCATCTGGAGGAAGGTGAGTAGGAGGAGGTGGATTTTCATCCTCATTTTCATCACCTGAAGAAGAAACCAGAACAAAAGAAGGAAAAAATGTCGAAGATGGCTCACAGGCCGAAGAAGGCACAACCGCCGAATTAGGCTCACAGGCCAAAGAAGACACAAACGAAGAATTAGGCTTGTAGGCAAGATATTTTCATCAAATCTAACATCTCTTCTAATAATAATTTCATTATAATGTGTTTGAAGAAGTCTATAACCTTTTACATCTTCAGAGTAACCAAAAAATTTACACTTCTCACTTTTAGGCTGCAATGCTTTCCTTTTCTCACCAGGAATGTGAGCCCATGCTATACTTCCAAGTACATGGAAGTGACTTACATCTGGTTTAATTTTAGTCCAAGATTCTTCGGGTGTTATATTTTTAAGAGCCTTTGTGGGAGTGGGATTTACTATGTAATTTTCATAGTTGATGGCTTTTGCCCAATACTTTAGACTTAAATCCTTAGTTTGGATCATACAATTAGCCATTTCTTTTAGTGTGCGTTTCTTTCTCTCAGCAACACCATTTTGTTATGGTGTATATGGAACAGTGTGTTGCATTTGGATTCCATGTGTAGTGTAGTAACATGTAAAATTATTGTTCACATATTCACCTCCATTATCTATTCTTAACCTTTGAATTTGATGTCCAGATTGCTTTTCTACAAAGGCCTTGTAGGCCAAAAGTTTGTCAAAATATTCGCTCTTAAGTTTTAAGAAGTAAACCCAAGTACGTCTGGAAAAGTCATCAATGAAAGTTAAGAAATAATTGCACCCATAAAAAGAAGGAGAAGAAAGTGGAACACACAAATCACTGTAAACAAGTTGCAAAGGACCCGAGGCATGCCAAGAGGCACATTTGTCAAAAATGTCATAATGCTGTTTGCCGAGAATACAAATGACACAAACACCATCTTTGCATGAAACAAGAAGAAGACTAGTCACCATCTATTGATTACATAGTTGTTACAATGAGCAATAGTTTAGATGACCAAACCGCTCATGCCAAATTTTGCTCAAGTCATCGCTATGAGCAACAAAAACTGATGAGAAAAATGATGACCCAAAGTTGTCAAACTTGTATAACCTGGTAATATCATCAGCAATTCCAGTTGCAAGAGCATGCTTAGGATCTTTTAGATCCTTGATTACAACTTGGTTAGGTGAAAACTCTACGGTTTTACCTTCACCTGAATGAGTGATTTGATATACTGATAGAAGGTTACAAGAAAGATTTGGAACACATAATACATCATTGAAATAACCATTTTCTACTTGAACTGTTCCAGATCCTTCAACACTAAGAGATCTATCATCACCAACAAATATTTTCTTGGTGTTAGATTCATTTAGAGTAGAAAATATGTCTCTATGCTTAGCCATATGATAAGATGCTCCAGAATCAATAAGCCACTCATCAGAAGTAGAAGTGGAATTTGTATTGAAGGAGAAACCGGAATTTGAAAGTGCATGTCCATGAGAAGAAGAAGAAGAAGTAGAATCAATACTGATGTTGCGCTTCTTCATCGCTTCTTCTAAAGCTGCCATCTTCTTGAAACATTTGTACGCATCATGACCATCTTTATCACAAAAACTGCAATGTCTCTCAGTCTTCTTATTTTTATATTTTGATCCTTTGTCTCCATTAGGAGCGGAAGCTGTCTAAGTGGGTTTGGGACCCTTATGTTGATTTTTGTTGTGGCGAGGATGTTGCTTCTTGGGATTCTTGGGTTTATCTTTCTGATGGAAAACTAAGGCTTTGTTGGAGGTACCTGTAGTGCTGATCACTCCAAGTTGTACTAGCTTATCTTGCTCTCTAATCAAAGCATTGCAAAATTTCTCAAGACTGGGTTTTTGATAAGCTTCCCCTAGAGCCTCTTACATGTCATAAAAGGTAGATACAAACACATAATATGCACTACCTAGCTTAGAAATAATAATATAGATGCAAAAATCTTCGTCTATCTTTATCTTACATTCTTCACATAAAGTTCTGAGTGTTTTAAACTTAGATAGATAGTCTTCAATGCAAGAAAAATCACTTGGAATTAAAGTTAGTACTTGATTTTCCAACTGTTGTGCTCGAATAATATTCTGTTTACCAAACACGTATTCAATCTTTTCCCAAGCTTCTTTGGGTTTATGATTTGATTGAAGGTGGAACCTTAAATTAGGAGAGATGGACATTCCGATTAATCCACGTGCTTCGTCATTCCTATTATCCCATTTGGATTTCTTATCAGCATCAGTGGGTGTTGTTTCCTTTCCCAACGTAATCCTATGCAAGCCTTTACTTTTTAATAAATCCTCCATATAGGATTTCCATTGGAAGTAGTTGGTGCTGGTAAGTAAGAGATTACTTGTAGAAGCCATATTAAATATGCAAATAATATGGATTTAAAAACTGAAACTGATGATATGAGTGGAAAGATCTCAAAAAGTTAAGCGGTTTTAAAAAAACAACACTTAAAACTGACTTCAGATGTGAGAGTTATGCCCTTTTAAAAAAAGGCATAAACGGTAACCAAAGGACCACGTGGTGGTGTAAGTTACTTTATGAAGTGACCCACTTTTATACAGAGAAGTGGGGATCACTTTTACAATGAAGTTACTTCATGCAAAATAAATAACTCTAAAATAAAATATTAAAGATACTTATAGTGATTCACTTTTATACTTGAAGTGAAATACACTTTACAATTTTAGCATGAACTTTTTCAAAAAAAGTAACAAAAGAGAGACTTGAACTCAAGACCTTTTACTTAATAAGGAAACTTTTAACTAAATGGTCTAGCAAAACATATTGTAATGTTCAGAAGGAGGATTTTTGTTGTTGTTGACGACCTTGGAGAGCATGCTAAAAAAAATCTTTTCACACAAGAAAAAAAATTTCGCTTCTCTATGACAACAAGGGTTAGATATCGGTTAGCTTACCTGAAAGATGAACCTTTTCCTATATGTTTTTGATTTTCTGAGATCACATAGGGTGCGGGGCAAAGAGAATAAACAGTTCTAAAAGAGTAGCAACCCGGAAATAAATAATACAAAACCGAAATAAAACCAAAATACTACTCTGCAAACATTTAAAAAATATGTATTTAAGCTTTATACCTCCGGATATCACTGTAATGGCCGTATATTGGGAAAACATAATCCTTTTCGAGTGAAACAAAAGTGTTCCTGAATGAAACGAGTTCTATGCACGCAATGGAGCAGTCCTCTCAGCCCATAAATGTACGAAAATGACAGAAAATGGAGATGAGGCAACTCGGTTTCACGATCTTGATCTACAATAGGAGAAGATCTTCAAACAAGCTCTAATACCATGTTCGACACCACATGTATTCCAACAGAGGATGAACACCTTCAGTAACCACTCATTTCGAGGGTTTTCAAAATGGATTATATCAACAGTCAATATTCGTCGATGAATTTGGGCGAGGTTCAACAAATCAATGGTTCAAATCATTTCAATTGGTATATCAACAGTCTAGATCAATTAGATAAATGTCGAAAATTTTCTAAGTGTTGAACTTGCCAAGAGAAATGACCAACGATCAATGGTCGGGTCAGTTGAATTGGAAAAGAGTTGGGTTGGTTTCTAAGATAAACCAGCGAAAGCCAATGGTCAGGTTGGTTGAAATGGTCAAGAGTTGGTTCAGCCAGAAGACATCTCTGACCACTAATGGTTGATGGTCGGCGTCGACTGAATCCAATGAAGTATTTTCAATCGCCAACGAGAATCGTCGATGACTGATGGGCCCATGGTCTGGTGTCGAACAATTTAGTGAACCCTTTCAAATCAAACAAAAGGGATTTCTGATGGGCCGATGATCCATTGGTCACGCATCAACCGATTCAGTGGGTGTTTATGTCATCTAAGAGAATTGACCAATGGTCGATGGAGGGAAGAGTGTGATGGCATGTCATGATATGTTAGCATCCACGTGTCATGCCACATCAACCAAGTTGACACCTCAGAATAACACGTCATGCCATGTCAACATCCACATGACATGCCGCACCAATAGTTGCCACATCATCCAACATAGATGGTCGATGGCTAATGGGTGGGTTGGAAAAATTGAGGAAGTGTTTTCATTAGTGATCAGGGATTTTCGATCACCAGTGGACCAATGGTCGGGCATCAACTGAATCGGTAAGGAGTTCCATTCACTGATAAATATCACCGATGATCGATGGTTAGGTTGGTTTGTTTATATTTGTGTGCAAATCAATTTTGAGGGACTTGGGTCAATGGACGATGATCAGGTTGGAAGTTGGGGGAAATCGTTTTGCACACCAAGGGAAAACATCAATCATTGATGATCAATAGCATGCAGATCAGTGGCTCAGATTGCATGTGATTTTAGATCAACAACTCAGATTCAAAGGGGTTGTTACAGTTGTAAAACAATGGTTTTTATGCAAAATTTTGTGGTTTTGCAAGGTCATTAACCCGCGGGGCATTTTTGAGGGCCTAAACGACATTTTCATCCAATCAAAACCCATGAAAATAAACTATACCAAGGTATACTTTGTCTTTGCAGCTCAATTAAAATAACTCGAAGATAACTATCCAACAAGCTAAATGATTCACAAAATAGAGCTTGTATGAGAAAGTTACAGCTAAAATAGTAAGGGTAAATGTTTGACAACATATTTACTTCGAGAGGGCATAACTCCATGCTCAGAATTCCGATTGGGGAACACAATTGATTTTTATAAAAGAGATGGTATTGTATATTTTAATGATATTATTACAATGATGAGTGTTTCATATATATAGAACATATGGTGACCATCCATGAAAGGATGCGTCCCTTGGATAATAAATAACTATAACTATAACTATAACTATAACTATAACTATCTATCTATCTATCTATCTATATATATAGATATATATATACTAAACTAAACTAATTTTCACTTTTAACTTTTTCCATTATGAATACCGACCATAGTTACAATTACAACAATCCCTCTTAACTAGGGATGTATTCATAACATCTACAACATTAGGATAAACATGCCACATGATCTGGGAGAATTTCTTCTCGATGTTGTCCAAAAATCAACATTCTCTCTCAATGAGAGAGAAATTATTCATCACGCCAAAGCTTGTCTCTGAAGTATATAGACTTCACTCGAGACTCATGACACGTATCTGTCGGTCTTCGGAGATGTCTTTGTCCCACCTGAACCAAGAGGAAAATCCCTCTGTGACTCTTCCTCTGAGACAATTGACTCTCTCTGAGATCAAGCTCACTTTGGGTATGCATCTTCGAGCACTTTGATTCCATATTATTACTTGTCATGATCAAGGAAGGACTACACCTGGGCCCATTTATCACAAGTACACCTTTGTGATAAATGTGTCCTATCTCCATTGGTCTGCAACCTAATCTAGGAGAAGGTCCATATGATGCTTACTAGGGACATTCACATATGTTTATGCATGTCATGTAGTTGGTATCCACAAGACTTGAGCTAGCTCATTCTAAAGGGGTGGCCAGTCCCTTGGGGTTGATCAAGCTAAGTCATCTTGAACCATATTTGACATATAGAGGCTTCCTCATGAAACCAATGTCTTGGTTCCTTCATCTGACCATATGAGGCATGTCGAGATGAAGTCCACATTCCCTCCTAGTAGTCCATATAGGATCCTCCAGGGATAATGTCTCATGATGCTACCTCAGACATCAACACTCCCTCTTAGCTAGGGAGGTATCTTTTCATGATGTCTTCATCTAGTAGTCCACTGAATGATCTGCAATGAACTAGTATCACACAACTACTACCATTTCATCGGTAGGTTGAATCATCCATCACAGTATATGCAATCAACCAGGACACAACTACTCCAAGTGATCTGGTAATCTCCATGACAATCATCTAGTAGCTCACATCTACTATAATACCATCCAATAGAACACGACTATGTTGATCCATAGTAGTACTCAACTATTTTCCAGTGGTACACAACCACTGCTAGTAGCATACAACTTCTTTTCAGAGACACACAGTCTCCACCATAGTCTCATGACTACATATGTGTCTCGTAGTTATCATGTACTCAACGAAGTGTCATGTGACTATCTAAGCCACACTCTTTCTAAATTATCTAGGCATGATGTGAGTCATCGACATCATCTCTAAGTTGTACTAGCATGATGATACTGCATCATATCTAAGTTGTATTAGCATATTTCGACTCAGGCATATGCATCATCTCTAATATGTACTAGCATGATGCTAATGCATGATATCTAATATGTATTAGCATGATGTGGAGTATCATCTACATCATCTCTAAGTCGTACTATCATGATGTGAATGCATCATATCTAAGTTGTACTATCATGATGTAGATTAGTGCCTCTACATCATCTCTAATCCATACTAGCATGGTGTCAATGCAACATATCTAAGTTGTACTTGCATGATGTGAGTCATTTGCATAATCTCTAAGTTGTAATAGCATGATGTTACTGCATCATATCTAAGTTGTACTAGGATGATGCATCTCAATACATATGCATCATATCTAAGAAGTACTAGAATGATGTTGAAGAATCATATCTAAGTTGTACTATCCCGATACAGATCAACACTCCCTCTCAACCAAAGGAGAAATCTCTAGAAGTCCCAACTTGTCCTTGAAGTACACAAACTTCCCTTTGGACAAGTGCTTCGTTAGAATATCTTCTATCTTCTCATCGATGGAGATATACTGGAATTTTACTTCTCCCTTATGAACTCGATCACAGATGTAATAATACTTGATCTCAATGTGATTTGACCTATCATGGAACATCGGGTTCTATGAAAGCTTCACATAACTTTGATTGTCACATAATATTAAAGTCGAACCTGAAAGATGATCAAATAGTCCAGAAATCAACTTACAGAACCATACTGCTTTTGTACAAGCAACACATGTTCCAATGTACTCTACCTCTGTAGTGTTGAGTGCCACATACTTTTGTTTCCTGCTAATTCAAGATATCATGGATGAGCCCAAACTGAAATAGGTATTAGAGGTATTGTTTCTATCATCCGCACTTCTTGCCTAATCAGAGTTTGTATATCCCTCCATCATTACTTCTCCACTTGAGAAGTATCTGACTTCATACCCAACTGTACCACATAGGTACCACAACACATGTTTTGCAACAACCCAGTGCAATTTCCTTGGTTCACTCATGAACTAACTCAAGGTGCTCATAAAACATATATATGTATTGGTGTTCACCAAGTATATCAGGGACCCAACTAGTTCTTTGTACATTGTAGGGTCCACCAAATTTGAGTATAAATTTTCCTCATTCAGCTTCTTCAAATTTGATATCATGGGTGTGGCCATGGACCTACAGTCCATTATGCCATATCTATACAAGATCACAACCGTGTTCTTCCTCTTTCAGAGGAATTTATTTCCTGGCCTCTGCCACACCTCCAATCTCTTGGAGAATACTGAATCTCCTGACAGGGACAATGGCTCATCCCAGGAATAACCAATCTGAGACTAGCTCCTCTGGAAGTGGCCTGCATGTACTGAGAGTAGCTCCTCCACTCTCTCTACAACTTCTCCCTATGGATCTTTGAAACTTCTCCTTTTGGGATCCTACAAATGCTCCCTTTGGGACTCATACTATGTCTACCACCTCAATTAGATCTATCACCATATATTTGCTACAGTGGGTCTGACTGGTTGTATCCAGGATCACTGGAATTGTTTATGCTATCTAGTATGATACTGTCCTGGAGGAAAACTGCTCCTAGAGACTTTTTTCTCTGAGCATCGCGTCTAGCAATGCATCTCCTTGAAATAATTTTGGAAGGTATTTACCTCCATGTATTCCTTTTTCATGAGCCAATTGGATCC
This sequence comes from Picea mariana, assembly GCA_032191745.1. Classification (NCBI taxonomy): domain Eukaryota; kingdom Viridiplantae; phylum Streptophyta; class Pinopsida; order Pinales; family Pinaceae; genus Picea; species Picea mariana. The sequence goes on from JASDQU010737821.1 coordinate 69,164, forward strand.
CTCTTACATTGAAGAAAACCCTACTTGTCCAATTTGCTTCGCTGGTTTCTCCCTCTTTTTGGGAGAACCCTCTTGCCATGAGCCTTATTTTTACGAATTTCTTTTTCAAATATATACATTATGACTACCGACCATAGTTACAAAAAGAAAATAAACACTCCCTCTTAACTAGGGAGGTATCCATAATGGTCAATTTTACTTGTCTTCTTGGCACTTCTTCTCTCATAGATATGGGAGAGACCTACAATGCCCTCTGGTACATGTACCCTGCCATCACCTTAAGGCATGCACTTATGACAATAATTCTCAGCATGATTTGATCATGGGTCTAAAACAAAGAATCCATATATCTGATGTTTCTATTAGACCCAAAAGCCCAAACAAGAGTGCATAGAAAAAATGCATTCAAGAGACCCACGAGGGAAATCAACTCTACATGGATGAAATGTTGGGATGCCATCTTCCTATTCACATCAATGCAAATGTGAACGCCAACTTCTCTTTCTTCACATGTGAATCCCTCCCACTTCATCTCTACACAAAACAACATATAGCCAATTGGGATAATTTATTTTCCCTAAATTCCAAGTCAATCCTGGATCCTCACAATTTCATCCCCAATTAGGAGTTTTCTTTCCAATTCTAGCCAGTTTGGATCGCCATTATTACTACCAATTTCAGATGATGTGCATTTGACTATAAACTATTAATTTCATCGTGGTTTACTAGAGTTTGATTCAAGAAAAATGAGAAGTATTATGACAAAAACTGAGAAGTCTTATGACAATAGTGATAGAATAGTTTAGTCATTTTGGAGCCACACCAACTGAATCCCATAGCCCACAAATCATAATGGACCCCTCCACAACTTAGCATAATCTCAACGGAAATTTTCTACCTGATTCAAAATATGGGTGTCACAACACCATTAAATTGCCTGATTATCATCCTGCTACCCCATCATAAATGTGATGCCTGCATATTGCAATGCAAGCCAACTTGAATATTACTTTTAATGTGAACTTGAATGTAGTTTGCAACGTACATAAAAATCCATCTTATGACTCAAAATGTGTGTTTCTTTCACTGTCCTTGACTGCACTAAATATGGAAGATGCAACATCAACTATGGTTATTCAAATCATTAGCCCTCAAAATTCTCTTACTTTAATCATAACTATTTTTCCTTGAAACTGCAATCCTTTCTCTTTTAAGGACTTACCACCATGACTTCTCTTCTCTTTGTCCCTTACAAATTGTATCATCACACAGGTGAGTCGTCTAACTTTTGGGGCTTCAAATAAATTTACATACATTTCTGTTGTTTTCTTATTCTTGTTGATTTTTCTATGAGATAGAAATATTCACACAAGACTCAAGCTATCTCTCTTATTTTCCCATTCCCTCCCATGAGGGAGTCAAGCCCAATCCCGCTTTGATACCATGTTGATTTTTCTAAAAGAGATGATATTGTATATTTTAATAATATGATGAGCGTTTCAAATATAAATAACATATGGAGACCATCCATGAAAGAATGTGTCCCTTGGATAATAAATAACTACTTATTTATTTTATATACATATATATACACTACTTTTCAACTTTTACTTTTCACATTATGAATACCGACCATCGTTACAATTTCAACAAACATGAGTAGTCAATGGAAATCTTATGACCCATAGAAGCTAGAGGTGGAGTCATATTTGGGTTATGGGTACCTAAAAATATGCAGGAAGACAAATAAGCCACATGTAGCATGCATGGATAAATTGGGTAAAACAACCTAAACTTCTCTAGACCATAGCTTTTATCTCAGAGATCGGATTTGAGCAAACAAATATTTTATGAAAAGGTATTAAGGAGTAGAAGACATCTTACAACCAAGAATTTGAATTTGGAAATAAAATATTACATAAATTAATAAATAGATTTTTGTAGCAACAAAAGAGTGGGAGTTGCATCATGTAAATGTTGTATCTTTTCACTCAGAAATCAGATTGAGGCATGATTACAACCATTGGGAATATTTTTCAAAGAGGAATGCATATAAGGAATCATCATTTGAATTTGTGTAAATTTTCCTTCATAAATTGATAAAGAAATAACTTGTATTCTAATAGATGAAATGTTTTATGATATACATGTTCTAACAATAATTAGGACATGCACATTTCTTGCAGAATTAGAGGAAAATGAGGGAAACTCTAGTTCTTATATGAGGATTGGAGTTATGGAAGATGCTTATGGATATTACATTCATGAGGAAGAGATCATAGGTCTGTATGCCAGCATGGGGAATGCTAAAATAAAGTGAAATGGAAGAAGAGATAAGAAGAATCCTGTCAATATGAGAAGCATGCATAGGGAAGTACATAGCTATATATATGATAATGAAAGGATTATGAAGGCTTAGGAAGAGACACTTCGGAGCTTAAACATGTTTCATAAGTAATTTAACAAGGAATCTGGCACTAAGAAAACAACTAGTGCTAAACAAGTGTCAACATCTAGATCCCATAGCAAAAGGGATGATCATGGAAATGATAGGAAATCAAGAAGCATGAGAAGGCACCATCATTCTCCAAAGAAATGCACTAGAATAAATTATGCAAGTTTATAGATAGAGATGTTGGATTACTAAGAGGGGGGTTGAATCAGTAATAGAGAAATTCAATCCTTTTTAACCACAATATGCAAGTGTTATATCAATGTAGCATTATCATCCAATAGTTGCAGAGTAAATAAACAATGAACAAATGAGAAATCATACACATACACAATACACCAGTTCTTTTACGTGGAAACCCAAAGAGGGAGAAAACTACATAATTTATTTTCTTATATATCTTTAAGAATTACATTCATTGGAAGCACCAACTTCCTTTGTTTTCCAGATGCAACTGGAAGGAGGCTCCAACCCCCTAATTTCTCAGGCTACAACCTGAGTGAAGCTCCAACTCCCCAATTCTATGGCTACAACTAGAAGGAGCCTACGACCTTCTATGCTCTTTGGCTACAACGGGAAGGTGGATACAACCACCTGTCCTTGCCCAATCCAACCACCCTAATGTATAAGTAGAATGATGGAACCACTATCACACTATCACTGTGATATATACTGTTGTAAACATGTACCAATCAACTTGCACCAAACAACCTGTACCAATAACCTGAACCATCCATCAACCATGCACCAAACTATACCTCAACCTGTGATCAACCTGTACCATAAAAAAGTGCATCAACCATGCACCAACCTATACCAAACAACCTACAATCAACCTGTACCATAAACAAGTGCATCAACCATGCACCAACCTGTACCTCAACCTATACCATGAACAAGTGCATGAACCATGCACCAAACCTGTACAAATAACATGTCAAAACAACCTATCCAAACAACCTATCACAACAACTTGTTTCATCAATATTATCAACCAAATCAGATCTACTCACCAAGATCAATCACCAAGAAAACTTTCAAAGATGTGCATCAACCAAGCATAACACAACAACTGATAATCATCACCAAGATCAATATGTGCTTCTAATAATATACCAATACAAGTATGCTACATCATCCATAAACCATGTGTCAACAATACTTCTAGCAAGTGCCTCCAACCATGTACCATGTATGTACCAATCATGTATCAATTACTAATCAATTATGACTCTTAAATATGTACCAACATCATCAACTATACAACTCATGTATGTGTCAACTCATCAATTACTTGTCTCAACCATGTACCCAACATGTACCTCAACCAAAAGCCCTCATCAATTTCATCATCCAAATCTGATTTGTAACTCTATAATAGACATGGTGTATAATATCACATACTTGTAAACCTTCCTTAACTTTAACAACAAGATACTAGCATTTTCATCAAACTTTAATTTAGTCTCACATGATTATTTTTGGATTAGACAACAACCCTCACTTGAAATAATCATAACTATGTACCTGTAATGAGTAAAGATATGAAAATAGTACACAATGTTCTTCAATGTGTTTCATGCAATTCATCCAGGTGTCACTACTTGAAACCTCTCAGAAAAATATTTATAGAAAAAATGGCATACCTTGTTGAATTCTGGCTTATTCTAGAGACCGAACATGTAAGTGTGCCCCATACATAATATTTGTTGTATGGATTTGAAAATTGTACACATAATAATACAAAATATACTATAACCAACACATTTGGTATTACTGAATTTGGATATGTTATGAAGAAGTTATGACATTTTTACCGGAAACACTTGTTTTAGACTAGTTTCAGGACTAGCCACAAACCCTATTTTCCACGGAGTGTAACTCCAAAAATACAACGATCCACAATCTGAAATTTGTACCACAACTAATTGGATATGTTTCCTCAATGGCCTCCCAATTTCACAGTCTGAATCATTCTATAAAAAAAGGTAATGGTGAGATGACCTGTAAATAACATACCTTAGAAAGCATCATCAAAATAATTTATCCTCCCTTGAATTTCTACTTTCTTTACTTCACCTTCCCTCTGAAATTCAGCTTAGATATCCTTTGGTTACCTCAGTCACTTGTAGATATTAAATATTCTCAATTTTTATTAAAATGAGAGAGCCTTGCCTCTTATGTATACTTTCATTTAGCTTCCTCAAGGGGTTACCTTTTAACCATCTTAACCCACTTTCTTTATTTTAGGGTTAACCCACTTCTAACCACTTGTCTACTTAGTAATTTCTCCATTAACTTTATTATTTAAAAAAATTATTTTGTACCCACTTTTATTTATAGTACACTCATCACTTTACTTTATTATTTAAATAATTTCTTCTTTCCAACACTTTGACTACTTTGACTTTTTGGGGCTTCTAGATGACTCATGAGGGTTCTCCAACTTCACATGGACATAAATCTATAACCGTAAAGAGTTATGTGACATTCCACATACCACTAGAAATTTCATGACATGTACTATCCATCTAGAATAATATTTCTGATAAATATATCAAAACTCTTACCATTATCCATCAAACAAACTTGGGTCCATTACCCAAACCTGGGTTCTCGAACTTCACATGGCCATAACTCTCTAACCGTGAGGAGTTATGTGACGCTCCACATACCACCAGAAATGGCATGACATGTACCATCCATATAGAATAGTCTTACATTCAAATATATTAAAAATCATATTGTTATACATCAAACAAACTTGGGTCCATTACCCAAACCTTTGTGCTACCAGAATTCGCTACTAGACTTTCTCCAAGGGTTGACATCAATCACTAAGGGTTGACATCAATATACAATATCAATCTCCAATTTTTGAAATTAGTGACAACCAAAAATACATACCAACTGCCCATCAACCTAATCCAATTGTCTGACAATATCCCCCTTTGGCATTGATGGCAACACCAACATTGATGGAAACGCTTAGTCATGACAACATTCATTATTATACTCCTCATCAATGTTTGTATCTCTCCCCCTTTGACATCAATGGCAAAGGGTCTCTCCCTTTGGGGCTGCTCCCCCTGACTGAACTCTTCTTGGTGCTACTCCCCCTGTCTAAATGCCTTCGTGCTCTCTCTCCAAGCATTTATATCCTGCATTTGATAAATATTTCCCCCTTTGTCATCAATGGAAAAGGTATCTTTCTATCTGGGGTTGCTCTCCCTAACTGAACTGTTCTTGGGGATACTCCCCCTGACTAAACTCTTCCTCAAACTGATCTCCCAACCTGAACTATCCTCTTTATGGTGCTTCCTCATGTAAATCTAAGACATATGAGATAACCATTCAAAAGCATTCATTTTGGAGTAGAAATTACTCTGAGTCTCTTGCGAAGATACTCAAAGGTTTCCCGTAGAAGAGGTTTTGTAAAGATTTCTTCCACTTGTTCTTTTGTGCCCACATATTCAACTCTAATGTTCTTCTCTACAACATTTTCCCATAGAAAGTGATACTTGATTGGAATGTGCTTCGTTTTGGAGTGCATCATTGGGTTCTTTGAGATACTGATTGCGCTTGTATTATCACAACAGATTGGAATGGGATCATCATACTCAACCTGTATATCTGTAAGAGTTTCTTTCATCCATAGAACCTGTGTACAACATGTTGCTACTGCAATATACTCTACCTCGGATGTAGAGAAGGATATTGATGATTGTTTCTTTCTTAACCATGATAATAAACACTCACCCAAGTAGAATGTTTCTCCACTGGTGCTTTGTCGGTCATTAGTGCAACCTTCCCAATCTGAATCTTTGTAGGCAATAAGTGATAGATCCTTTCCTTTTGGATACCATAATCCAAACTCTTTTGTTCCTTTGAGATATCTGAAAATCCTTTTCACTGCTAATACATGTCATTCCTTTGGTGCTGCTTGAAATCATGCCACTTGTCCAACTTCCTCCATTACATCTAGTCTGGATGTTGTCACATATAGTAAGTGACCAATCATTGACCTGTATTGCCTTTAGTCTGTAGAATTTGAATCATCATATTTTCTCAACTTACAACTACTTTGCAATCTTCCATTCTGAACCTCTTTAGCATTTCTCTGATATAATTAGTTTGAGAAATAAAAATTCCTTGGTTTCTTTGACATATCTGAAGAACCAAAAAGAAGGATAGTTCTCCAAGTAATGACATTTCAAATTCATTCTGCATATCCTTTGCAAATTTATGGCTTAACTTGTCATTAGTACCTCCAAAAACAATATCATCAATATAATTTTCAATTAATAAAATACTACCTTGAGTTACCTTGATGTAGAGGTTGTTGTATGCACTTCCTTTCCATAGTTCATAGGGATTTTTTTCATTTTTTTTTCTCAGCATTACTCTATTTTGAATGTGAACTGATGTATGCACTGCATGTGTCCAAAAAATATCTGTCAATTTGGAATCCATTAGCATTGTTTGAGCCATTTTCTATGTAATTATCATCCATTATGATAATGTTCCTTTGTCTTTGAGCCACTCTCTGAACCAATCTATTAATCCATGCTCTCGTCCACTTTCATATATCTGTCAAAACCTACTAAGTGTTCTTACGAATCCATCTATGTCCATACTATCCAAGACTCTACTTGCACAACTATCCATAATGTTGACCCATTTATCACTATACTATCATGAAGTCTTGATTAATCTATCAAGTTATACTTCTACTAACTGACTGCTCTGAATATGTCTTATCATACTCTGCCAGATGCTTGAAGGATGGTTCTTTATTCTGTCACAGCTATCGCATAGACTCCCCCTGTCTAATATTCATATTACCTGGGAGTCTCTAAGTCGGATGGCTCAAAACAATTCCTTCTTTGATGTGTATTCATCATCATCTTCATTGGTAGATTCTTCATCATATTCATGGGTAGATTCATTATCTCTCTAATCTCTGAATTCTTTCTTTCTGTCTGTAGATTCATCTTTCACTACAATGCCTTAAAGTACAATCTCTTGAACCTCTTCCTTATTTACCTGTCCTTCCTTTCTTTCAGTTATTTTAAAAACCTTTATGTATCTGACATCTTTCTTTTTCTCTGTATAATTTTCTTCATCTCATTTTTTTCCAATATTACGATCCCTGCTACCTCGCCTTTGTTCACTTGTTCTTCATGTTTTATTATCCATACTTTCTTATATATGATATCAGTGTTCTCTTTCATGGAAGTATCGATCATGCTTCTACAGTCAATGGCTACGTGTCCATAGTTATGACATTTGTAACAATCAATGTTACATGCGGGCACAAAAGAAATTCTTTCTTTAACATTTCTTTTATAATCCCTGTAATCTGCAACCTTGTGTCCAAAATTAGTACAATAAAAGCAATGATCATAAAATAAATTTGCATACCTGGGAGTGAATGATCTTCTTTGTGGTGTAGTCCTTCTGAATTTTTTCTTTGACTGATCATGATCATGATTGAAGCTTCTTTGTGGCTTGAACACATATGGTCTTCTTGAAGATGTATTTTCAATAGTTTTTTTATATTCTGGGTGGCCATGATTCCTTCCTTTGAGTAATTCTGCATAACTCTTTCTATTTTCTTCATTCTTCTTTTCTAGCAACCTAGAGTGCTTCTCTTCATTCTCTATAACTGATGTGGATGTTTCTGTCTCTTCAACATTCNACTTCTTCTTCAAGCTTCTCAACCTCTTCTTATTTCTTTAATATCTCAGACTTCATGACTTCTTCTGTTCTCTTCGCTTCTTCAAGATGAATTTTTAATGTGGTTATTTCTTCTTCAAGTACTTTCTCTTCTTGACCAAACTCTGACTCAAGTTGGTTTAGATCATTAGTTATTTCCTTAATATGATCTATCAATATCTTCTCTCTCATTTCTGCTTCTTCCTTCTATGTTGCTATGTTGGCTTCCAAACACTTCTTTTGATATTCAAGATTTTCTTTAATCTTTCTGGGTTCTTCTAGCTGAGTTCTTAAGTTCTCGATGACCTGTTGGGATTCTTCAAAAATGTAAACACTTTCCTTTTGTTTAATCAATTCTTTCTTGAGTGACATGTTTTCTTCTCTTAGTTCATCTAAAGCACTAATCAATTCAGCCTCATAATTGTCTTATTTTTCAATTTGTTTTTCTGTCTCATTTCCTTCATGGCATTCTATTTCAAGATGTCTGCGTTTTTCACAATTAAAGAAAAACAACATACCTATGTTGATTATGTACTTTTCATCTTCAAAATCTGTTTGACATGGTGAACATATTTATTCTTGATCTGTACCTGCATCTTCTGAATCTGTGATGGCTGAAGAATATATGTCATGTAACTTAACCCAAAGTTCTTTGGCTGATGAAAATATACCAACCTTTTCTCTTACTGGATTAGGTAATCCTTCCCAAATGAAATCCATTGCTATTTTTTCATTCTTCTTTAATTCCTTCTTGGTTTTAGTCTTTTCCCTTTCTGAACTGTCATATCATGTAGCAACTGATAGCCAAATATAATTCCCTTTTGCCTATAAAAATAATTTCATCCTTATGCTCCACATCTCATACTTTAGACCATTCTGACCATTAAGAAATGGTACTCCATTTGCAGAATAATCCATGATCTCCTTCTAGTGGTTAAACTGTTTCCTGAAGGAACCTTCTCGGATTCCAATTGTTGGATTACTGAGAGGGGGGGTGAATCAGTGATAGAGCAATTCAATCTTTTTTAACCATAATATGCAAGTGTTATATCAATGTATCATTATCATTCAATAGTTGAAGAGTAAATAAACAATGAACAAATGATCAATCATACACATACACAGTACACCAGTGTTTTTACGTGGAATCCCAAAGTGAGAGAAAACTACAGAATGGTTTTTCTTACATGTCTTTAAGAATTACATTCATTGGAAGCACCAACTTCCTTTGTTTTCCAGCTGCAACTGGAAGGAGGCTCCAACCCCTAATTTCTCAGGCTACAACTTGAGGGAATATCCAACTCCCCAATTCTCTGTCTACAACTAGAAGGAGGCTATGATCCCCTATATTCTCCATCTACAACCGGAGGTGGATACAACAAACTATCCTTTCCCCGTCCAACCATCCTTATGTATAAGTAGAATGATGGAACCATTGTCACGCTATCACTGTGAGATATACTGTTGTAAACCTGTACCAATCAACCTACACCAAACAACCTGTACCAATAACCTGTACCATGCATCAACCATGCATCAACCTATACCTCAACCTATAATCAACATGTACCATAAACAAGTACATCAATCATGCACCAACCTATACCAAAAAACCTGTAATCAACCTGTACAATAAACAAGTGCATCAACCATGCACCAACCTATACCTCAACCTGTACCATGAACAAGTGCATCAACAATGCACCAAACCTGTACAAATAACATGTCACAACAACCTATCCAAAAAACCTACCACAACAACCTATCTCATCAATCTTATCAACCAAATCAGATCTACTCACCAAGATCAATCACCAAGAAAAATCTCAAAGATGTGCATCAATCAAGCATAACACAACAACTCATAATCATCACCAAGATCAATATGTTCTTCTAATAATATACCAATACAAGTATGCTACATCATCCATAGACCATGTGTCAACAATAATACCAACAAGTGCCTCCAACCATGTACCAAGTATGTATCAATCATGTATCGACTACTCATCAACTATGACTCATCAAGATGTACCAACATCATCAACTATACAACTCATGTATGTGACAAATCATCAACTACTTGTCTCTACCATGTACCCAACATGTACCTCAACCAAAAGCCCTCATCAATTTCATTATCCAAATCTGATTTGTAACTTTGCAATAGACCTGGTGTATAATATCACATACCTGCAAACCTTCCTTAAGTTTAACAACAAGAGACTACCATTTTCATTAAACTTTACTTTAGTCTCACATGACTAATTTTGGATTAGTCAACAACGCTAACTTAAAATAATCATAAGTATGTACTTGTAATGAGTAAATATATGAAAATATTACACAATGTTATTCAATGTGTTTTATGCAATTCCTCCAGGTGCCACTACTTGGAACCTCTCATAAAAGGAGTTGTAGCAAAAATGGCATACCTTTTTGAATTCTAGATTATTCTAGAGAGAGAACTTGTAGAGCCTGCCCCACACAGCATATTTGTTGTATGGATCTAAAAATTGTACATAGAATACTACAGACTGTAATCTAACCAACACATTTTGGTATACTGAATTTGGATATGTTATGAAAAAGTTATGACATTTTTTCTAAAAACACATGTTTTAGACTAGTCTCAGGACTAGCCACAAACCCTATTTTCTACGGAGTGTAACTCAAAAAATACAATGACCACAAGCTAAAATTTGTACCACAAATACTTGGATATGTTTCCTCAATGGCCTCCCAATTTCATGGTCTGAATCATTCTAGAAAAAAAGGTATTTCAAAAATGGTGAGATGACCTATAAATAACATACCTTAGAAAGCATCATCAAAATAATTTATCCTCCCTTGAATTTTGGTCTTCTTTACCTCACCTTCCCTCTGAAATTCAGCTTAGATATCCTTTGGTTACCTCAGTCACTTGTAGATATTCAATATTCTCAAATTTGATTAAAATGAGAGAGTCTTTCCTCTTATTTATACTTTCATGTAGCTTCCTCAAGGGGTTACCTTTTATCCATCTTAACCCACTTTCCTTATTTTAGGGTTAACCCACTTCTAACCACTTCTCTCCTTATTAATTTCTCCATTAAATTTATTATTTAAATGATTTATTTTGTATTCACTTTGATTTATAGTACACTCATCACTTCACTTTATTATTTAAATAATTCATTCTTTGCAAACACTTTGACTACTTTGACTTTTTGGGGCTTCTAGATGACTCATGAGGGTTCTCGAACTTCACATGGCCATAACTCTCTAACCGTAAGGAGTTATGTGACGTTCCACATACCACTTTAAATTTCATGACATTTAATATCCATATAGAATAGTGTTTCCTGCAAATATATCAAAACTTGTACCATTATCCATCAAACAAACTTGGGTCCATTACCTAAACCTCGGTTTTCTAACTTCACATGGCCATAAATCTCTAACCGTGAAGAGTTATGTGATGTTCCACATACCACTGGAAATGGCATGACATGTACTATTCATATAGAATAGTACATACTATTATACATCAAACAAACTTGGGTCCATTTCCCAAACCTTTGTGCTACCTGAATTCAAAACTGAACTTTCTCCAAGGGTTGACATCAATCACTAAGGGTTGACATCAATCTACAATATCGCTCTCAAATTGATGAAATCAATGACAGCCAAAAATCCATACCAAGTGTCCATCAACCTAATCCAACTGTCTGACAAGGGAGCATCCCAAGTGTGTCTTCTTTTCGGAGGAAAAGAAGAAGGCTCGATGCAGACATCTTGCAGGGTGAGATCAGGAAGATCAAGCCACCAAATTTCAATGGTGAGAATATAAAAGGATAAGAGGTCGAGGCCTAGCTGTTGGAAATAAAGAAATATTTATAGTTGCATGATTACCCCTCCTAGGTAGAAGCTATAATTTCCACCTACCACTTGCAAGGAAAGGAAACCATGTGGTGGGATCAGCTCAAGAAAGCCAAGAACCTTGATGAGAAGAGGATCTCATGGAGGCATTTCAAACGATATTTCCACGAGAAATATTTTTCTAAACATTATTACAAAATAAATATGAAATATTTATTGTAACTTAAGTTGGGAACCATGACAATGGAGGAATATGAGAAGAGGTTTTTTGAATTGTTGAAGTACGTTCACTTAATCAAGGATGAGAAGGTTAAAATCCAAAGGTTTCTAAGTGGGTTACCATCCTTCTATAGTGACAAGATACAATATGATAACCCCAAGACTTTGGAGGAAGCCATAATGAGAGAAATGAATCTTTATGAACAAAGCAGAGGAAGGCCAATTTTCCAAAATTATTAGAATGAGAAGATGAAAGGGAAAAAGGATCAAAGGAAGAAAATGTTTTAAGCAACCCTTTTTCACGAACAACACCCGACTAAATCAACAAGGTAAATCATCCCAAAATGAGCACAATACTATAGATTCATTTGGGAAAAGGCCAAAGAAAAAACATGTTCCATGTTGGGATGTGAGGCAAATCACTTATATAGGGAGTTCCCTCACGAAGGAGAAAGAATGTGGAATGTCCAAAAAATTCAAGAGGCTGAAATAAAAAAATACATGGGAGGAATCATGCCAAGTATTTATGCATCTTTGGAGACCAAAAAAATGGAATATCAACCCCCCATGATTGAAGTAGAAGGTAAGATTGATAACCAACCCATAACAATTTTGATTGATTCTAGAGATAGCAATAGTTACATAAATCCTAACATTCTTGAAATATTTTTCTTGTAAAGGAGTAAGCATTAGAAATATTGGTTAGTGTAGTTAGCCATATGAGATAAGAGAAAGATCAATGAGTTGGTTAACTATTGTTTGATAGACATGAATGGAATCAACATAAAGGTAGATGTAAACATCATACCATTGGGTTCATATGACGGTCTAATTGACATAGATTGGCTGGAAAAACACCATGTTGTCCTAGATTGTTACAACAAGACAATTATATATCTTGATGAAGAAGGGAAAAAAGGAAAGATTCAAGGCATTCCAAGAGGTGTAGGTTTTAGAGAAATTTCAGCTATGCAATTGAAGAAGAGTTTCAGGAAGGGGTGTCATATTTTTGTAGCCCATATGAAAGAGGCAGCCAAATGTAAAGTGACAATCATTAAAGACCATCCGATCTTGAGATATTTTGAATATGTTTTTAGAGAAATCCCAATATTTCCACAAAACAGAGACATTGATTTCTCTATAGATTGTGTGCCAGGAGATTCCTCATTATCCAAGAAACCATACAGAATGGGTACACCAGAATTGAAGGAGTTACAAATGCATCTTGAAGAGTTTTTAAGGACGACGTACATATGTCTGAGTGTGTCACCCTGGGGAGCCTCATTTCTTTTTGTAAAGAAGAAATATGGAACCTTAAGGATGTGTATTGATTTTAGATAGCTGAATAAAGTAACCATAAAGAAGAAATATGTTTTTCCAATGATTGATGATTTGTTTGATCAATTGAAATGTGCAATAATATTTTCTAAGATTGACTTGAGATCAGGTTATCATCAATTAAGGATAAAAGAAGAAGAAATCAACAAGACAACATTCACGACAAGATATGGGCATTATGAATTCATGGTAGTGCCATTTGGACTATCAAATGCCCCGACAATATTTATGTGTTTGATGAATGGAGTCTTCAGGAAGTACCTGGACAAGTTTGTAATTGTTTTCATAGATGATATACTCATATACTCTAAGTCAGAAGAGGAACATGAGAAACATTTAAGAATGGTGTTGCAAGTTTTAAGAGAGCATAAATTGTATGCTAAGCTGTGCATATTTTATCAAAAGAAGATTCACTACTTGGGGCATATAATTTCAGTAGAAGGGATAGAAGTGGATTTCGAAAAGATAGAGGCCATTATAGGATGTTAAATGCCAAGAAATGTGACATGGGTTAGATCATTCATGGGTCTTTCCAGTTATTACCAAATATTCATAAAATGTTTTCAAAGATCGCGAGTCAAATCACCTCCTTGCAAAAAATGGGAGTGGTATTTGAATGGACACCCAAGTGTGAAGAGAGATTTCAGTAGTTGAAACACATATTTTATTTTAAGAGAGCATAAATTGTATGCTAAGATGTGCATATTTTATCAAAAAAAGATTCACTACTTGGGGCATATAATTTCAGTAGAAGGGTAGAAGTGGATTTCAAAAAGATAGAGGCCATTAAAGGATGTTCAGTGCCAAGAAATGTGACATGAGTTAGATCATTCATGGGTCTTTCCAGTTATTACCAAATATTCATAAAATGATTTTCAAAGATCGCGAGACAAATCACCTCCTTGCAAAAAATGGGAGTGAAATTTGAATGGACACCCAAGTGTGAAGAGAGATTTCAGTAGATGAAACACATATTGACAAGTGCACCAATATTGAAGATGGCAGATCCACATGAAGATTTTTTGTGTGCACTGATTCATGCAAGGAAGGGCTCAGTGGGGTCCTTAGTAAAAAATATAGCACACTAGTAAGTTGGGATAACTTAGTAGATAGAGCAATTGGTGAGCCATATTTGTTAAGGGAAATGAAAGAGTAGATGGAAACTATTAAGCATAATTTAAAGGTTTCCCATGATAGGCAGAAAAGTTATGCAGACAAGAAAACAAATTTAAAATATTTTAAATTGGGTGAAGCTGTGTTTTTAAAAGTGAAGGAAAAGAGAAGTTTGTTAAGATTACGAAGTTTCCCAAAGTTGGCAGCGAGATATTTTGGGCCTTTTGAAATATTAGAAAAGTAGGGACAATTTCATACATGCTGGAATTTCCTACATCCATGAGAGTGCATCATATATTTCATGTATCATTATTAAATAAATATATGCCTGATCCTAACCACATAATTGATTGGAATGTGATCCAGGTGGAGCACAAAGGGGATTTTCAAGTGGAACCAATACTGATCTTGGACCGCAAATTCAAAGTGCTTAAGAAACAATCCATAGGGTTGGTGAAGGTTCAATGGACCTACTATAATATTGAATATGCTACATGGGATCATGAAGAAAACATGCAGGAATAATACATGAAATGTTTTTGAAATTTTGAAGAAAATGGAATGCAAGACTCCATTTTGAGCAGCTATAGTTTCGAGACCACATCTCAGAGTCCTATAAAAATTTGCTTGGGTACCTTGATAAAATAATGCCTCATTACTTGGGTTATCCTTGATAAATGGATAGTACATCCCTTGGGTTATCCCTAATAAATGAATGTTTCATTCCTTGGTTTGGTGAGTTGACAGGAACATGAGATTATGGTTGGAACTGTTGTTGGAGTTGTTAAATTGCATAATTTTATTTTCTAAGTATTGTGATGTAAATTTTCTTATATGTATATTGACATAGTGTGCACCGAGGATGATGCATAATTGTATGGGGGGTGAATGTAACATCCCCACTATAATCCCTAGTTTAATTAAAGATTAATGTAGACATAATGTGTGGCTATGACCAACCGATGCAATATGCGAATTGTATTTCTATGTTTCAATAATAAAATGTGATTTTAGCTGCTAAGGGGACATGGACATAGATGGTGGATGAATTAATCCACAAGAGACGGGAGAGTCTAGGATAATGGTCAATAGGGGTCTAAGGGGGAATTACCCATGAATATTAATTCAACCCATTATCCTAAATGTGATATTGGTATATGAACCTTCTAATTTTTGATTGAGTGTTCCCAAATCCATTCATTGAATACATGTAAGAGGGCGGGTGTGACTAGTCACATCCCAAAGTTATTGGGCACATGAAAGTCAACTTGGGGAAGTGTGTGAGTCAATAAATCAAGCCAAAGGAGAGTAGATTCGTATGGGTTGGGACAAAAAATTTAGATTTTGTTTTGCATGAGCAACAAGGAGGGAGTAGAAAAGAGAGCTTGGAGCTGGTGCAACCATGGAGGGTGAAATCTAGGGCAAAATGGAGCCTATGGATCATATTTGGATATGGAAACTAAAGAGACAAGTTGTTAGGCCTGAAGAGTGAATTCCTGGGTGAGTTGCATTGTAACAACAAGTGTTTGTTGTTGGTTTTCGGTAATTTTTCCTAGCAACAAGATCCTTCAGTTCTATTGGTACAGGGGCAGACCTAGGGTTCAGCTCTAACAGTGCACCAACAAGCCCTAACTACTGGCCCTTTCGGAAACACCTGCGAATAAGATGCAGTATCACCTGAAGTAGCAATAGGGGGTTGCAGGACACAGGTGTCTACAACCAGAGGAAATACAAAGTGGATCTAAAACACTGACAGACAACAATCTAGTTATTCTTTACCTCTCTTAAGCCTATTGCGCAAGTTATATCTCATATCTAACAAAATGATGCAATAATATAATAACAGAAGGTAAAAGAACACAACACCAATCCCACAGAACAAAAAGATATATGTGGTTCACCCTCTTGCTAGGGCTACATCCACAGAACTGTGTTTCGTGATATATTATGTGAAAACATACAGTTCTATCTGTGATCTTAGCTTGTAGATATCTTTCTCTTTCTCTCTCTCCCCTCCCTACGCACCCAACTATAGGGTTGTTCTCTGCACCCAGCTAAAGATCATACAATACAGAAGGCTCTCACACACAATACTTCTCTCTCACACAGGAATAATCACTCACTCACACAATAATAATTAAATCTCAGCCAACTTAGTACCAACTCTGAACGAACCCATCCCAGGTCCTCTAGACATTTATTTATACATTACATGAAAAATTCTAGGTGTCAAAACCCTAGATCCAAAATCCTAGGTGTCTAAAACCCTAGGTCCTCTTTGACCCACATTTTTTGGGCTTCGCCATCCTGTCTTTCTTTCTTTCCCACGAGGTGCTCCAAAGCATCCATTGGTGGATTTTTTTGTTTGCTGAGTTGTTCATGATCCATATTCTTTGTTGATTGGTTCTCCTCAATATTCTCATTCAACGACTATATTTACCTTGCGTCGCTCCTTCTTTTCTTCTTATTTAATCACTTCGACCAAATCTCAGTCAATGTGTCTATTGCACAGTTCGTACTTCGTATTTTCTTTCCCTTTTTCTTCTCTTTCTTTCTTAATCCATACTCAGGCCCAACAGGTCCCCAACACTCACCTGTGACTCGTCCCGAGGCACTGTAGATCTGATTCTTCTATTTTACTTCGACTTCAGACTATGCAACACAACATGTTCTTCCTGCTCTATTCTTCCCCACTATGTGCAAACTTTCTTTTCTATGTCTGGTACCCGGTTTCAACTGCACCTGGTACCTAGACCCTTCTCCTTCTACTTTTACTGAGAGTTGCGAGGAATCTAGTTGTCATAGTACAATTTCCACCAGCTCCCATTCACCAAACCTTCCTTCCATTCTCCCTTCAAAGTCTTCAACTGTGCAACTCCTCCTTCTGTGACATAGGCAACCTCATATATCCCAAGCCAATGTGTCATGAACTTCCTTGGATGCATCATGAACTTGCTGTCATAAACCAATACCAGATCTCCTTTCTTAAAGGCTTTCTTCTTGATGTGTCTGTCATGGTAAGCCTTCTCTCATTCCCTTTGTACCTACTGATGAAATCCTGCAATAAACCCGTCTTCGTCCAATTTAACCAACTGCGCGAGCCTCCCTTGAACATCGCTAGTGTCATCCATATCTGTAAAGGTTGAAATTCTTAGACTAGGAACCAAGTATTCCATATGTACGACTGCTTCTAGACCATAGACCAACTTAAAGGGAGTTTGCATTGTCATCTTCTTGCAAGTGGTTCTATAGGCCCATAATACTGCGGGTACTCTCAAATCCCAAATCATCCTTGTTTACACTACAAAACTTCGTCAGCATTGTCTCCAATATATTATTGAAGGCTTTGACCATACCATTTGCCTGTGGGTGGTATGGAGTGCTCCTCTGATGGTGAACTTCAAATTCCCGAGTCAAGGCTTTAATAGTCTTACTAATAAAATGTGTGCCTTAATCACTCATTTGGATCTTCGGGCATCCAAACTTGGTTATGATATCATCAAATATGAATCACACAACTGTAGTTGCACTTCATTCCTTGACTTATCTTTCTTCTTCCCATCTTTTCAAATACTTTGTCGTAGTGATGATGTATCTGGCTCCTGTGCACTTTTCTGGTGGGTTGATAGGTCCCACAAAATAAATGGCCCATTTCTCAAATGCCTGTCAGGTTAGCTATGGTGCTAAAGACATCTCATCTCTTCTGGAAGGTTTCCCAACTCTTTGGCATAGATCGCAGGCTTTGTATTATTCCTTAGCATCTTTGTGTAAAGTGGGCCACCAGAGGCCAGCTCTAAGAACCTCATGTGTTGTTGATTTCCCTGCATAGTGTCCTCTTGCAATGCCCTCATGTGCTTCTGCCAAAATTAGTGGTATCTCTACCTCCATAACACATCTCCTTAAAATCTCATCAAGTCCCATATTGTATAGCTGTCTAGCTATGAGTTAAAAATCTATAGCACGAACTACCAACTGTTTCTTTTGAATGATTGTATATTCGCAAGGTGCTATCCCTATTGATAGGAACTGAACTGTCTCGACGAAGTGATCATAAACCTTTCTGATGGCCAGAAACTGTGCATCTGGTAGTGTATCCTCCAGACTAGTAGGTTCCTCTCCATGTTCTAACCTAGATAAGTGGTTAGGTCCCTTGTTCATTCTCCCTAGCTTGGCCACGATCTCGAAATCATATTCTTGGAATAACAGAAGCCATCTGCATATTCTTCCCCTCAACACTAGCTTGTTGACTAGGTATTTTAATGTAGAGTGATTAGTGAACATCTTAAAGTGCCCTCCTAACAAGTAGTGACGAAACTTTTGCAGTGCATACACCATGACTAAACCTTCCCTCTCAATGGTAGTGTAATTTATCTCATCTGTTGAAAGATTCATGCTAGCAAAGGCTAATGGGTGGTCAACATATCTTTCTCCTGTTTGTGCTAACACTGCTCCTAATGCAATGGACGAGGCATCAACATGCACATGAAATTCCTTGCTCCAATCTGGGAAAACCAGAATAGACACAATGACCATTTTCTATTTCAGTGTGTCGAAGCTCTGCTGGCATTCTTTTGTCCATTGAAACTAACGATATTTCTTCAACAACTTCTCCATAGGTGTTGTAATCTGTGCATATCTCTTAATGAACTTTTTTTAGTATCCAGTATGTCCCAACACAGTGCGCAATTGTCTTATTGAAGTAGGAGGAGGTAGATCAAAAATAATGACAATCTTGGATGGATCTACCAGCAACCCCTGCTTACACACAATATGGCCTAGAAACACTCCAAAGGGTGAAAAGAAGATGCACTTCTTCAGGTTCAGGGCAATCTGAAATTGCCTATACTTATCCAACATTAATCTTAAACATTCAATATGATTTTTCAATAAGCTAAAAGCAATCCAATCATCAAAATATGCTTCCAGAAATTTATGTAGAAATTCCTTGAATGCTTCAACCACCACCCTAGAAAATATGGTTGGTGCATTCTTCAATCCAAAAGGAATCATTGTGTACTAGTAGGATCCTCATTCTATTGCAAATGTTGTCTTATGGCGATCTTCCTTGGCAATTATGATATGGTGATAAGTGGAAAATCCATCTATGAAGGAGTAAACTTCTTATCCTCCCACATTATCTAACACTTCGTCAGTAAACAGTGTGGGGAATGGATCATGTAAACATGCATCATTCAGTTTCCTCAAGTCTACACAGATTTTGATCTCTCATGTTTTCTTATCTTGAACCACCATAGGACTAATCCATTCTGACTCTTAAACAAGTTCTATGATTCCTTCTTCCAGTATTTTGTCTAGCTCAATCTTGACTTTCTGCTTATATTTTGGATTCAATCTGTAGGATCTCTTCTTGACTGGCCTTGCATCTGGTTTCAAGGGAATGTTCATCTCTCCCATGGGCCCTTTAATTCCCTTCATATCAATGAACTTGGTTGGAAACAAGTCCTGATATTCATGTAGTAATTCGGTGATCTTGTCAATAGTGGCATCATCCCAATAATCTCCAACACTTCTGAGCTTAGGGGATTGCTCTATTCCAATATTAACTTTCTTGATTTTGATTGGTTGTCCAATAAAAGGTAGTTCGAATCCTGGTCCTTCTAACTCTCTCTGTCCTTCTGTCTCGATGATGTTCACATTCCTAGGATCATCGTCTTCATCAGCATTGATATTGTAACAACCAGTTTATGAAGCAGTGCAGTCCATTCATCTTATTCTTGCTCCAAAGGGAGGTTAGGTTCCTCCTCAAAGTATTTCTATCTTACAACTTGTAAAGCTTGATCTACTGTAGGGTACTGACTTTCAAATAAAAATGTGGCTACAAAATTCTGATTCATACCTTGCCAATCTACAGTGGTGAGGTGCAGTTCCACTTGTAGATACCAATTGATAGGTGTTGTATCCAAAGTGTTAATTAATTTATGCACCCACTACTCTTGAGGAATGCTTCTCCAAGCTTCCTCACAACTTCGCACATGGTCCTTTGTAAAACTTTGTCTTATGTATGTCACTTTGCACCCGTCGGTTTGTTCTAAAAAGTGCACTGTCATCAAAGTGCGACATTGCATCCACTCTGTGATGTTCTTCTTATGGTATCCCCACCATATTGATGGAGTTTCTTTTAATGCTTCATATAGTGCCAAAATTCGTTGTTATACTAGTACAATTTCTTCAAATTATGACAAGAATGTTTCTAAATGATTTAAACCATCAAATGTGGGCAGATTTCTTACTTTTGTGCCAATCCAATGAACTTCCCTGGTCAATATAGCACACCTCTACTTAAATTTTTTTATGCCAGTTCTCTAGTGCTTATTTTGAATCTGATGAGCATGCATTGTCGCTTCGTCGGCTTAAATTTCCATCTATTGTAGGATTAATGTAATCCTGTTGTCTTGCTATCAATTTATATATATTCTCTAGCTCGTATGCACAGTCTTCCTCTCTGATGGGTTCTGTATCTGTGAGCTTCATTAGGATCCACAGGTGCAATGACCCTGAGGCCATCACCTTCAAATGTCATTCTTCTTTTCTTTAAGTCAACCATGGTGGAATGATTGAAAGCCCAATCAATTCCTAACAGTGTGGGATAAGGACAACTATTGTCAACTATCTCAATTACTTCAAAGTCTACAAACATTCTTACCTTGTCGACGTTCACAGGGACATGATCCAATATTCCAAAGGGGCTTACTTCCTGCTGATTAGCCATCCTAAGCCTGATAGGGGAATAAATCAACTTATGTTTTCCCATCAGTGCTCAGGTCTGCTTCATCATAACATTGACTTCAGACCCTAAGTCGAGGACCACATAATCTATGCCATAATCTCCAATCTGAGCATTAAGGTGTAGTTCCTTATTTTTCCTTCTCTTTCTGGATACTTGATGTACTACTCTATTCAGTAAGGGATCTACCTTCCTTGTTTCATACTGTTGGATCAAGTGTTGTAGTTCTTGTATGGCTCTTTCATCCTTAATCAAATCAATGAACGTATACAAGAAACTAACAAGCTTGCTTACCTCTTTTCCTTCTCCAGGTGATGCATACTGATCAAATTCCAAAGGCATTCCACATTCTCTCACTTATGGTTGTGCCTTTGAAGAAGAAGCTTGATCTCCTCCAAATTCTCCTCTTACTTCTTCAAACATCTATTTTTATTTCCTCAGATCAAACTTTTGTTTCTTCTCTACATCTCTTCTGACCCTGTATTATTTTGTAGTATTATCTATGGTCACTCTGTCTTCACCTGTAACAACACCTCCTCTAGTGATAAAAATGACTCTAGGATCCTCTCTGTGAGGTTTTGCTAAGATTAATTCTACTTGCTAGTTTCCTCCTCGTCTCTCCTGAAGTTTGGCTAACAACGCAGGACAATATTCTATGACATGTTCAAATGAGTTGCAGTAACTGCAAGCGGTACAAGGGTTCTGATATTCCCTTGCCAAGTGTCTTGGTTGTGCGAAGTTATAACAAATGATCTGACCTTGACATCGACCTCGACTCATGCCTCCACCTTGTCCTCTTCCTCTAAATCCATCACGAGCGTTGAAGTTTCCTCTTCCTAGAGAGTTAAATTGCGTAGCATTTCCTTCCTGTTGTACTTCGCCTTGAATTTGATATGTGTCTCTGGATATTTCATGCAAGAGATCATAAGACCTACAATCCTTCTCATCATTCCCCACAAATTTACATAATGTGCTGTAGAGGTTTGTAGGTGTCTGAACATATTTTTTTATGTAATAGCATTCAGCAAGGCAACGCCTATTTCTACATACCTCACACCAAGGTAGAGTAACCTGCTTTGAAGGGATCGAAGCTCCAGAGGCCAAGTACTTATGAAATAGGGGACATTTCTCCTTATGATGGCCCTCTTATTTGCATCTGATACACCTGATCTAATCTCTTTTATCTTTTCCCTTGTCTTTATTCATATCTTCGACCTGAAAATATAAGGTAGTTAGCTGACTCAAAATTTGACTCCTACCTGAGCTGGATTCTCCCATAGGGGATGATTCTAGTTTCATAGCGATCTCCAGTGACTAAGCCAGCGAAGAAACCTTATGTTTCATCGAAGGAACTCTGATGTGTGGTAAGAGTGAAGAAATGAACCATTCCTTGTTCAACTCATCTGGAATCTAAAAACTCAATCGGCCTGTCAAGGTCTTAAACCTCTGATCAAACTCCCAAATAGGTTCAGCTACTTTCTGCTTGATTTCTTTCAGTTCTGTAATGCACTGCGACTCCAACTTAGGTTTCTTAAATTCTACGCTCAACGCAGTATTGATCTCCTTTAGTGGTTTAGGCTATGCAACTCCAATAACAAACTTCATGTACCAGCTCAGTGCCTGGTCCCTCAAGGTAGTACTAAACTAAGCCCTCTTAACTGCTTCATCTCTAACATTCTTAATACTCCACATAGCTTCGCATAAAAACCAATGTTGATCAGCATCTTCAGATCCATCTCCTCTAAATATAGGTAACCTCATTTCATCTGCCATAGATATTCCTACGTTTCTTGACTGAGTATGTAGTAAATTTCTGGTAACAGTGCTCTGAGTGCTCTGGTAACTGTGACTACTTTGGTTACTTAACGCTGCTAAAACAACAATAGGAGTAATAGTACTTACTTCGGTAGTCGGTGTAGTTCCTGAATATTTTTATTCTTCTCGGCGAAGTTATTCAGTCTTTTCTTCCTTTTCCCTAGTGGACTCTGAATGTTCCTCATTCAACATATTTTCTTCTTCTCCACTGTATAACCCTTTGTCCTGTGCCAGTGGCTTGTGACCCTACTCAAACAGGTTCACCAGGGGAACTTCTCTAAATGATCTCCCACTGCGCATGTGTCCAACCTCTGTGTCATTTTCACTATCTGAGTTCTTGAACATTAGATTTTCGATCTAACCAACTACTGTATCTTCAAGATGTTCTTCTCATGCAATAGCATCTTGATATTCAACTTCAAGAAGTGTAAAAAATTTCCTCTAGGTCCCTTAAATAAATATCTCTCTACTTGGCTATATGACTCTATTCTGTCAATAGAAAACTCGGTAATGTAACCTCCAATGGTGCTATCAAAACAGTGATCTACTGCTCTTGACACGACGTTATCATCTCCCTTGACCTTCTTGATCAACGTCGACGTCCAAACCACAGGTGGTCTAAATCTGATCTCAAAATGGGTATCTGCTAATCTGGCTAACCACTCTTATAGCTCCTTATGAATTCCTTCAAAGAAAATCTCATGTATATTGGTAAAGATATACTTTCCCAACCAATATTTTGTGCTAATATTAGGGTTCTTATTCTGAGCCTCAGCGAAGTCCTTTTTTTGTTCTTCTATCATCTTTTGAATCTCTGTCTTCGATGGAAACCACCTTGACATTCCCTCCAAAAGATATTGGTCTCGGGAACAGAAACATTTGTTAGGATAGGGGCAGACCCATGGTTCAACGCTAACAACACACCAACAAGCCCTAACTACCGGCCCTTTCGGAAACACCTGTGAACTAGGTACAGTATCACCCGAAGTGGCAATAGGGGGTTGTAGGACACAAGTGTCTACAACCAGAGGAAATACAAAGTGGATCCAAAACACTGACACACATAAATCTAATTATTCTTTACCTCTCTGAAGCCTACTGCGCAAGTTATATCTCAGATCTAACACAATGATGCAATAATAGAATAATAGAAGGTAAAATAACACAACACCAATCCCACAGAACAACAATATATACATGGTTCACCCTCTCCCTAGAGCTACGTCCACAGAACTATGTTTTGTGATATATTATGTGAAAACATACAGTTCTATCTGTGCTCTTAGCTTGCAGATATCTTTCTCTTTCTCTCTCTCCTGTCCCTACGCACCTAGCTACAGGGTTGATCTTTGCACCCAGCTGAAGATCTTAAAATACAGAAGGATCTCACACACAATACTTCTCTCTCACATAGGAATAATCACGCACTCACACAATAACAATGAACTCTCAACCAACTTAGGACCAACTCTGAACGAACCCATCCCAGGTCCTCTAGACCTTTATTTATACATTACATGACAAAGTCTAGGTGTCAAAACCCTATGTCCTCTTTGACCCACGTTTTTTTAGCTTCGCCAACCTGTCTTTCCTTCTTTCTCGCGAGGTGCTCCAAAGTATCCATTGGTGGATTTTTCCGCTTGCTCAGTTGTTCACGATCCATCTTCCTTGTTGATCCATTCTTCTCAATATTCTCGTTCAACAACCATATTTCCCTTGATTCACTCCTTTTCTACTTCTTTAACCACTTCGACCCAATCTCAGTCAATGTGTGTTCTGTGTTGTTCGTACTTCGTCTTTTATTTTCTTTTTTCTTCGTTTTATTTCTTAATCCATACCCAGGCCCAAAAAGTTTCCAAATAAGTTATTCCTAGCTACCTATGCTAGAGAGACCCTAATAAATGAATGGGACACATGAGGGACTAATATCATTGAATTGGTACATTCCTTGAGTTGGCAAGGTCAATAGGAAGAGATCTGGTGGAAAATCATATACTTGTAGGAAGATATCAATGGGTTGTGAGTTTTATGAGCTATTAGTGGACTGTGAGAGACCACCCTCTTTTGTGGATTACTATCCTCAACTCGGGGGTCACTGGCTATTGAGGACTGGAACAACCAGTCTATGGTTGGATGGAATGTCTATCCCAAGCAGTTGGTTGGACAACTACTATTAAAAGATAAATGTTTTATCTTGTTTATGTTGTATTATGAGTTTTAATTGTTGTGCATGAACTCTGAGTATGAGAAAAAAAAATTATATGTTTTTGTAATGAAGTTTATTAGCTACATTCATGTCTATTTTAGGATGTTGTAGATGCATTAGTTTAATGGTGTTAAAGAGTATCTAAATATGTTTTAATTCATGGTTGGAAGCTATAGGAAATTAGTTAGTTATAAAAGAATTAAATTAGTTCGCATAAATTTCATTTTGATTGAGTATTCAGCACTGTAATGTCCCTCAGTTGGGCTGGGGGGTGTTGCATAAAGCATCAGTTCTATTATTATATTTAAATAACCGATACATATTTATCACATACACTTCGTAAAATTTGAAAACGATATATATTATTGCACATTTTGTGCACTGGTGCTTCCATATAATTAATATGTACTAGTTCTTTAGTTTTCTTAATATGCATTGATGTGTATAATCCATTAAAAAGCACCAATGTATATATTATTTCAGGCACCATTTTGTGAGTTCATAAGAATTCACAGATATGTATATATTTTAATCAATTATTTTATAGCAAATATTTTTTATAATCATATTCATTTTTATATTTTTGTTATTGAATTTTGATATAATGAAAACTTTAATGCCTTATCCAACAAATTACACCTCTATTATTTGCAACAATGTAAATCATTCACATATTAATTAATTAGTTATTTGCAACAATATAAATTATTCACATATTAATTAATCAACAACACAACAATTTACAACATTTGACATTGCAATAAAATAGCAAACCCATTTTATTATATATGAATAAGAGACCCATGATCATACAAAATGGGACAATGTGAAGGTCCACAATAATGAAAATGGAACCAATATAAAATTGTTACAGTTATTGGTAACATGTCCTCATACAATTGATACATTATGTCCACTACATTAAGCAAAAATATCCCGGATTTTTACAAATAGATATTACAAAACATACAACTTGCAGTAACATTCAATTATATTGATTTCCATTCATCACTTAAACTATTGTCATTGCCCGAGATGTGTGCATGCCTCATTTATTGATCATTTGTAGGCGATATTGTACTTTCATTATCTAAACGGATGTTTTCTTGCTCAACTTCCAATTGATGTTTCAACTTCTCATGCTCCATATACAAACATAGAAATAAAGTGTCGTAAGCAAATATAATTTTATAATATAGTAGAATATACATGATTGCGTAAATCAAAAAGCACACCATAGCAATGGTTGATTCATAGACCATACATGCATCATTTCGAAGCCTTGTCTCATGCCGGTTATCAAAATATTTTATGTTGGATCCTCTCCATACTTTGTTTCCTGCATGTTCAATACGCCATGACAAAGTATAGTCAATGTGATTAATATAAAGGTTTCTTATTATTCCATTAATTATAAAACAAGGGAAGTTAAACAACATAGATACTTACAAACTGTTCAATTAAACCTTCATACTTCAACATCTAATCACAACCCTTAGTTAACCCAATTTTGATCAATTGTTCGATTGTCTCTTCTTTGTATGTTAGCACCTATTAGTAGACATCCATGGATTAATGTAAATTAATTATTCAAATATAAATATATGAAAACTTAAGTAACGTTGAAAACATAAGTATTCACAAACTTTGGGATCAACCCTTTTTTTCCTTGCCATCTTGTCTTATGTGTTGATTGAGTTCCGTTTTCTTTTCTTTTCTGCAATAAAACAATTGAAAATTGGTATTTAATATGATAAATAAATTCAATGTACACAAAAGAATAAATGAATGATCACATACCTATGATGCATGTTGTTTTTGGGATGCATCCTCCTATGATGCAATTATGTTAATATATTTTACCATATCCTTGTACACTCTTTTGGACATCCCTACAGGCATGTATTGGATTTCCCCTTGTTTGTCTCTTTAAATTTTTATAATCTTCTTGAAAAACGGAAAAAAAAAACACAATAAATTTTTCTTAAATGGACATAAAAGTAAATATAGCAAAACAAATTATTTTGGTAATTATTGGAACATATTATAGAAAAACATGTTTATTAATAATACCTTTATATGATTTTTTTTCTGTTATTGTAAGTTTTTTTTATTGCAAGTCTCATTGGTCTTATTAACCATGGCTCCAAAAATGCTTCTTGTAGTGTATATATAACCCAATTCTTGTAGTCACTAGATTGATTTTTGTATTGTAAGTGGAAGTTACGTCTATATATTCTTTCCACTATATCCCTTAAAGATCTATTGATCCATTAAAGCTCTGTAAAATGTTTTTACTCTCTCATTAACTTCAAGCATCACTCCAGATGAACTGATGACAAAGTCATCATCATCATTTATATCCTCAAAATTTTTTTTCCTCTTAGGAGAAGATTCCATTCCCTTCCTATCAGATGTTGCATAACATTAAAAAAATGTGAAATTGAGTGGTTAAAACTTTTTTGCAATTAATGTTAAGATATTCATTTTGAGTAGAAGTCAAAGAAAAACCTGAAGTTGATTACCTTTTGATCCAAATGTTTCCTCTCTTCGCAAAATTTACATAAAGCGTTTACTCTCTTTTGCGTTCAGATTGTGAATGATCTATTCGAGTTTCTTCAAGTTTTTTCTACGCATGAAACACATTAGATCATTAATTTAAAATTATAAATATTCAAATTATATATTAACATTTTAATAAAACTTAAAGAACTTACCTGCCTCTCTTCTTGGGATGAGCTACCATCACGCTCATTGCAATAAGTTGATTTCTTTGAACTTATATCAACCATCTTGTATAAAAAAATAAGGAATTATTAGAAATAGAAATTACGAAATTTTAATACAATCTACTATTTCGGTGTGCTTCATTAAATAGAACATACCAGGGCATAAATAATATACTCACATCGATAATTACTATTAGTCATTGCGCACTGCTAACCCGTACGCATATGATATGAAATCAATACTAATTTTTTTTTTAAATCGATGACAATGACAAGGTTGATAAGGATTGTGATCCAATGCAATGAGTGGTACCATTGCAACAAATACCAAACTCCCCATACGCAACTAAACAAACCTTATAAAAATCTATTGCTTAAAAAAATAAACCCTAAAAAAATCTATTGCTTACAAAAATAAACCCTATAAAAATGTATTGCTTAAAAAAAGAGGGGAACAAGAAAAAAAACAAAAAATCTGACTTCCAATACTGAACATAACTATGAGACCCTTAGGTTGAATCAAATATGAAAATATTCAAATGATCAGTGGAATGAAATCACATACCTGAAATTTCTTCTCTGCATATTTGTATGTGCCTTACAGATCCCTTCCAATTTTGGTTCTTCATAAACATCCAACCACTTCAAAGTATTTCGTGGTAAATCTCTCTTCCACAAATCTTCCCTCTAAATTCTGACAAAAAAATGAAATAATGAATAATGTTTTCATTTATAAACAAATAACATTTGAAAAATGAAATTCCCTCTCCTTTTTTGCTATATTTTTTCAAGTTATATGTAAAAACATTGATTAAACTATATATTTTAAAAATTAAGTTTGTCGTCAAATCGGTTTTCCTCACTGATTTGTGTGCCTCGATGGGTATATAGTAAAAAACACATTGATACCAATTTTATTGACAAAATAGAAATGCAAACCTCCGCTATTAAAATTTATGGATGTTTTGGTTTGTGGAGGTTTTAATGGATGTAACGGTTCAGTGCATTTCATATTTGATTACACCTCTCTCTCTCTCTCTCTCTATATATATATATATATATATATATATATATATATATATATATATATATATATATATATATATATATATATCGGGTTCATACACGTATTGACGATGATTTTGGGTCAAATGTAGGGAAAATAAGGTCATAATATTAAATGGCCAATACTTTAGATTCCATATCATTCCATATCGTTGAAAGTTTGTCAATTTCTCCAACACAGTTTGAAGTAAGTCTATATTTTTTTTATAATTTATTCACCTAATTGAATTTATGTCATTTATGCATGCACATTTGAATAATTTTTCATTGAAATTTGTAGGATCATAAATTGGGATTGAGTTCGGATGGGAAAGATATTCCACCCGTGAAAAAGTTTCACAAGTTCTTATCGGGAGAAAGATACCGCAAGCAAATCTTTTATGAAAATGAAAATCTTCTTTACCTTGCCAATTGTAACATGCCATCTTCCAGTAACCGGCAACCTGGTTCAATGGTATTACAACATGAATTGTATCTATTTTATGAAACACGAGTGGTATGTGGTTGTTCAAAATGTAAAGGGTTGAAGAAGAACCCTCGACATGTCACATTGTCTCATTATGTTAATGATTGACTACACAAAGTTTATGGTCTAATACCTCATGCTGTGGTCAATAATCCAATAGGTGATACAGAAAAGACACATATGAACACTTCCATATTCTTGTTTTTTGAAAATTTGGAGACAATATCAACTACATTTTTTCTTAAATTGTCCAACCGATATCCTTCTATTGAGCCAATAGAGAGTTATTATCATGAGCCAAAGTATGATATAAATACTACCAAAAACATCACTACTAGAAGATCAAAAAAGTTGGATGAGCTAAGAGAAAAAAATGTCCAAGTATGCACCAAAGTCTATTCAATTGTTGGAGGGTAGCGATGAATCTCTTCCTATCCATCTACAAGGTAAATACCAAACCTATTACAATGAAGCTTTGTATGGTTTTTGACCATCGTCCATGCATGTTCCCAATGTTGGAACCAAATTCTCTTTTCGTGGTAATAGTTATATGATTGTCAGGTCTAAAATAGATATTGCAAATATTGGGTTGTTTATCCTTTCACATGTATTTGTTCCTCCCAAAATATCAATGGAAATTGTGCATTTTGCGGTCCTCTTTATAGTCAGTCTGATTACTTGAATATTTCCAAATACAAACATAACATTTCCATGTATAGTATGTCCATGAATGGTTATGCTTCTGGAAACTTTAATAGGAAAAACTTGTTATACATCGACGGTTATCCACAAATTCATGGGAAGATTGCAAGGTTCATAAATAGTTGCAAGGCCTCATTATTTAGTGCAAATTGTTCCTTCAAGGAGCAATCTAATGAAAAAGAGTTCTTTATGAAAAGGAAGGCATCCTGATTTGTTGTTGTGCATGCAATACATAGTTTGTCTCTTGGTGACAAGTTGTTAACAAACTGTAAATTTTGTATACCACCAACTGCTTGTAAGAAACACCTTACATTGGTTCTACCTTTAGACGTCCCGTTTGAAAATAAGAAAAATATGATTGAGTAATTGTATTTTTGGAATTTCAATGGAACTAATGTAAATGTATTTCTTAATTCGACATTAGTTTTATAAAGTGGTTCGTTGCATGTTACAATCATTACATCAACGATGGGTACTAATCTCCCTATAACTTCTACATATGGACTTTTGTTTATTTTATTTATTGAGTTTTATTTATATTTTTTATATTTTTATATATTAATAGAAACCTTAGCCATTATAAGCCTTACATGCTAGGGATTTTATTAGGGCCTAATATGGCCCACATGTTAAAAATAATGTCTTTTCACTTATGTTTGATTCTTTATAGATTATTCATGATGCAAAGGGTGCTATAATATCAAATAGGATCACAAAGAGAATATGGAAAGAATCACTTAGTTAAGTGGTGAAAACAACCTATGGGTCTGCATGACCTCCTGGTCTTAGGATCAAAATAAACATGAGCCGAATTAGCTCTCGAGATCCCACCGATCCCTACTCTTTCCTTACCCCATAGGATTCATAATAAATATGTGCGTAGTTTAATTTCAAGAGGATTCCTTTGGTCCAGTTAACCTGTGCATGTGACCACGTCTCGTTATTGAGTGTCTGGTGAAAGGGATATTTTCCTCTCTGGGAATCCAAGCTTCGAGAGTTTCTCTTCTCCAACAAAAATCAACATACTCTTCTCGAACAATCGAAATCTGAATAACTTGAGATCTATGTCTCGTGTCTTCTCGCCAATTGACATTCGAGATTAAATCCACACTTCGAAGGTTCAGTAGATTCCTAACCCCACGCAACAATGGACAAATTTCCCCGGAGTGTTGAATTGCTGAATCACTCGGGGATCCAACGACTCGCACTCAGCCACAAACCTGTGATCGAGATTCACTCCAAGACTTGGGATATTTGGAGCTCCGTGTATATATTGCAATAACGACTTAAAAACTACCAGAGCGGTGAATTCCGAAGTACCTAACAATTATTGACCTTGCTCCTTCTCTCGATCGAATGATTGTGAGGGATTATGACTCCTCCCAAACATATCTCATTCTTTCAGCCTTACACAAAGAGATTCTCCTCTTAGGGACTTACACTTTCTATCCCTCCTTGAACTTCATCACTTGGATTACTAGAACTCTAGTGCACACTTTGCACTTCTCTCCTAAGCTTGGGACTTGGAAAAGTCACTTGTGCACTCCTTGCTCTATCTCTCTTGAACTTTATCAACACTTAATGAAGTATTGGCTCTGTGCAATCCTTGCATTTCATCTCCCCTCTGATGTTTTACACTGCTCTGAGTGTAGGTGCACTCTTTGTGCTTTCTCTATGAAAACCTACACTATCTCTCCT
Source organism: Picea mariana (assembly GCA_032191745.1). NCBI lineage: Eukaryota > Viridiplantae > Streptophyta > Pinopsida > Pinales > Pinaceae > Picea > Picea mariana. The sequence continues at coordinate 101,291 of JASDQU010737821.1, forward strand.
GAGCTTCTGAACCCATAGATGGTTAAGTATTTTCACTCTTTGCATTGGCACTTTGCACTCCTTGCACTGTGATTCTCAGAAGAGAAACAATTGAAACTTACAACAACATTTAGAACTCATTCAACCAAACATTTAGATACACACACACAAAAAAAGAGATAACAACATAACATTTATCCAGTTTTGTGGAGATGAACAAACTCACAGTCTCATAAATTTTAGCGCAATTCTCTTCTTGTACATTTCTTCAAGAACAACTTACAAAAGTTTCAACAACCTTCAATAACTTCTCTTGGGAATAGAATACATTAATTAATATATGAAGGGGCTTCTCGATCCTTCCCTCTAGACTACTCTAGTTCTTTCATATCACAATTAAAATATTCCTACCACTAAGCTGATTACAGTAAATGAACAATTACGATTCAAATATGAGTAGGAACTTAAAATATGTACAAACTATAGACATTAAATACAATTAACTTATCTAGGAGAATATACAATGGCTCTAGCCTAAAGATCTCATGGGATCTTTAATTACAAAGGCCACATAATTAAATTGATGCGTCCTCCTTGGGATCCAAACTAGTTTAAAGTGCACTGTGTTGGATGCTGATTCATCTTGCACCAATCTTCATTAAATATGATGATGATGATATTGCATCATACTCTCGTGGAAAAAATATTCATGGGCTCCTTTCCATGATATCCTCAACTCCCTTTCCATGTGTCTGAATGTCTTCTTCTATCAACCAACTAGCATCTTCTATTGGATGGTCCTTCCTTTTAACCAAGTATTCATAATAGACCTTTCTCCTAGTTCTCTTATCCATTCTCCAATATACAATCTTTTCTATCTGAGGCTTCTATGCTATGGGAATATATTGCATCCAATGAATCTCCTCTCGATCATCTGTCGCTCTCGTTTCATACATATTGTAAGGATATAAGTCAGCTATGTTGAATATTGGTGAAATTCCAATGTCCTCTTGTAGCTCAATCTCATAAGCATTTGCATCAAACTTTCTAAGGATTTTACGAGGTCCTGTCTTCTTCATATTTACTTTATTATATTTCCCTCTTGGAAATATTTCCTTCCTCATATGTGCCAAGACATGGAATCCAACTTAAAAATTCACTTATTTACTCCTTTGATCTATTCTATTCTTATATCTATGATTGTTATTTTGCAGTTGTCCTTTGATTTGTTCATGCAATTGTTTCATTTTTGCTGCGAAGTACTCTTCTCTTGCACTTCGAAAGTCAGCTTGTCCCAAATATCTCAATTCTGAAATTCCTTTGGGATGCATTCCATACACTATCTGAAATGGGATCTTACCACTACTCCTGTTTGGTGAGTCATTATAGGCAAACTCTGATTGTGACAGAATTTGGTCCCACTAACTATTATATTCAGTTACCAAACTTTTTAGAAGATTCCCTAAGCTCTTATTCACTACGTTAGTATGTCCATCTATCTAAGTATGATATGTTGAACTAAAATAAAAAATTGTCCCCATCTTCTTCCACAAATTCCTCCAAACGTGTCCCATAAATTTTGTGTCCCTGTCTGAGACTATACTCTTGGGTAACCCATGTAATCTTACAATCTCCTTGAAAAATAGGTTTTCTATGTGAGTATCATCACTCGTTTATGACATGGTATGAAATGTGTCATCTTTGAAAACCTATCAACTACCACAAAGATTGAATCATTTCCCCTTTAGGTTCTTGGCAATCCCAGAACAAAATCCATACTTATAGCATACCATGGCATGTTTGGAATAGGAAATGGTTGACACAACCCTATATTTTGTTGATTTAATTTTGTATATTGGAAAATCCTACATTTTTCCACAAACTTCTTCACATTAGATCTCATACCTGGCCAATAGTATGAAGAAATCAATTGTGCATATTTTTTATCATGGCCGAAATGTCCAGCCAGTCCTCCACTATGTTTTTCCTTCATCAAATTGTCCCTCATTGAGAATTTTGGGATAAAAAAATGGCTTCCTTTGAGCAACATTCCTTCTTGTATTATGTACTCCATCCATTGGATTTTGTCCCTTAACAAAGGATTTTCACAAGCTTCATAAGCTTCCTTGAAATCTAAATATTCTTTGTACATTTCCTTAAGGTGTTCAAACCCCAAAGTCTCCACCTAGAATTCCTGCAAGATCAAACATCTCTTTCTCAAAGCATCTGCAATTTTTTTAGCACTCCCACTAATATTCTTAATAACAAAAGTAAAAATCTGCATGAATTCTACCCATTTGGAATGTATCTGATTCAACTTCTCTTATCTAGTTATGAACTACAAAGCATGATTATCAGTATATAAAATAAACTTCTTTCGTATAAGATAATGTCTCCACTTTTTAAAAGCTTGAATTATAGCTTCTCAGTGAAATAAGTAATAGGCTTATCATCCTGACTTAAAAATGCACATATGGCCACTCCACTTGCATCACATTCGACTTGGAAATTCTTCCTAAAGTCGAGAAGAATTAAGATAGGTTTATCTGTTGTCTTTTCCTTTAACACTCTAAATGATTTCCCGTCTTATTTTATCCAGCAAAAATATCCATTCTCATTATTTATATTATCGAGTATGGGTCCACAAATACTGCTGAAATTCCTGATGAATTTTTTGTAAAAGATTTATACTCCATGAAAACTTCTTACTTCAAATATAATTCTTGGAGAAGGTCATTCCCTTATATCCCTCACCTTCTCTGTATCCATCTTCAATTCATTTTAAGAGATTACGAACCCCATATACACAAGTTTTGTCTTCATGAAATAACACTTCTTCAAATTCACTAACAACTTTTCCTGCTGCAATATCCTCAACACCATCTTCAAGTGTCTTAAATGCTCCTCCTTAGTCTTGTTGTAAACTAGGATATCATCCAAATAAACAATCACAAACTTCCCAATAAAATATTTAAGCACTTCATTCATTAACCTCATGAATATACTTGAATCATTTGTTAGACCAACTGGCATAAAAATCTACTCATACAACCCTTCATTTTTTTCGAATGCTATATTCCATTCATCTCCTTCTCTCATTCTTGTCTGATGATAACCACTTTTCAATTCTATCTTGGAAAAATAGCTAGCTCCACTAAAAAATCCATTAAATCGTCCATTCTGGGTAAAATAAATCTATATCTGATGGTTATTTTGTTGATGGCTATGGAATCTGTGCACATTCTCCAACCTCAATATTTTTTTGGACTCAACACAGTTGGTACAAAACACAGGCTTAGAATTTCTCTGATCAACCCTTTGTCCAACAGATCTTGGAAATTCTCCTTGATCTCATCATTCTCCTGAGGGGTTAATCTGTATGCTTCTTTGTTCGAAAAAAATGATCTTGGAATAAGGTCAATATGGTGACTAATACTCCTGATGGGTGGTAAAGTATGAGGCAACTCATCCACCAAAATGTTAATAAATTCATCCAACAGTTCCTGAACTTCCACAGGAAAATCATTCATAGAAGTATTTGTAAGGATGAATCACGGCTTACCTATAACCACAAAATGAATTTCCTGATCTTTCTTAACTTCTTTCAAGAGATCCTTCCCACTCATTAGAAGTATTCTTGGACTAGCCTCCTCTTTGACTCCATTATATTCTAATGGAAACAACATATGCTTACACCCATTTTTTTCAAGGGTATAAGTATAATTCCTCCCATCATGTATGAAATTCTTGTCATATTTCCAAGGCCTCCCCAACAGAACATGACAGACATCCATAGGTATGACATCACATAAAACTTCATCTTTATAACTACCAATTTTGAATTCAACTTTACATTATCTACTTACCATAACTTGATGTCCTTTTTGCAACCATGACACCCTGTACAGACTTGGATGTATTGTCATCTCCAGCTTTAGATTTTCCACCATCTCCATGGATACCAAATTATCAGTGCTCCCACTATCTATGATCACCTTTCAAACTCTACCTTTGGTCTTGCAAGCAGTTCTAAATAAACTACTTCTCTGGGATGGTTCTTGTACCTATTTTTCTGGCTTCACAAGATATTTCCTCATCATGAGAAATATTCCCTCTTCAACTGCTTCTAATTTTGTCTCTGTCTCCACTTTCCTCTGCTACGCCTCAGAAATGTGAGCTTATATTATTGGATTACTGAGAGGGGGGGTGAATCAGTAATAACGTAATTATAATCCTTTTTCTTCAAATGTTATATCAATGTAGAATTATTATCCAATAATGAGCAGTAATAAATAAACAATCACACACATACATAGTACACCAGTGTTTTACGTGGAAACCCAAATTGGGAGAAAACCACAGAATGTTTTTTCTTATATGTCTTGAAGAATTACATTCATTGGAAGCACCAACTTCCTAATTTGTTTTCCAGCTGCAACTGGAAGGAGGCTCCAACCCCCTAGTTTCTCAGGCTACAACCTGAGGGAAGATCCAACACCCCAAATCTCTGGCTACAACCAGAAGGAGGCTACAACCCCCAATGTTCTCCAGATACAACTGGAAGGTGGCTACAACCACCTGTCCTTGCCCCGTCCTACCACATCCCTGAAGTAGAAGTAGAATGATGGAACCACTGTCACACGATCACTGTGAGATATACCACTGTAAACCTGTACCAATAAATCTGAACCATGCATCAACCATGCATCAG
>JASDQU010737822.1:8431-26653 GCA_032191745.1 Picea mariana
AAACAATTAAAATTTAAACTTTATAATAATTTAAAATAAATAAATTAAAAAAAAAAATCAAATCGGGCACGCATGAAGCCCACATGCCTCTCCCCCTCGGCTCTCATCCCCAAACTCTACACGTACTCTCTAACAACCCTAAACTATCCTCAACCCTAATGCTCCCTCACTTCCGCCTCTCCACTCTGTCGCCTCTCCACTCTGCTCTCTCCCTCTCGGCAAGCTCGATGCTCAACTCTGAGCACTGGTGATTGGGTTTTGGATGGTGTATTGTTTTAAGGGCAGGGCAGAGTTGAGTACTCCTAGCACCCCTTGTGGTCTCCTCTTTTGTGACCTGGTCCTCAGTCTTAAGTATATGCCTGGTGCTCTTGGCGTTGGTTCTTACGCGTTGGTTCAAAATGGGTGTCCCTTCTCGGCACTTCGTGATATGAACACTCTCTTTGGTGCTTGGGTTCTTGATTGTTGACACAGAGATTGGGCTGGCTTGAACCAAAGCCAATATTTTCCCAATATAACAAAGACAAGCCTTTTATTTCTTTCGGCATGCGGGCTTGGCAAGAGGGTTGGCGATATTGTGCATAGGTACGGTGGGTTTATTTACAATGGGTAGATAGTGTTGGATTTGACTTGACCTATTTTGTGTTGTGTGGAAGGTGCGCTTGGCTTGAAAATTGTGGCCTCAAACAATTGGATATTGGGTGTGTGGGCTTGAAATTTTTTTTTCAGTGGTAATGGGATTTATTTTCATATTGACGTGTTGGCGTGTTGTGAAAAAAATTTATTGACGTGTTGTGAACAAACAAAACTTTGTAGACTCCTCTTCCTCGTCGAGGGCTTGGCATTTGGTTTTGGGATTTCTTTCATATAATGCATAGTGGATGTAGCTCAGATGGCAGAGAACTCACTAGCGGTGTTTGCTTTGACTTGGCTTGTGTTACCCCGCACATGGGTTGTTTGTGGCCTTTGGTCTACAACTCCTCCTCATGGCTCGGTGCATATTTGTTGTCTCGTGGGCTCCTTCCTTGTGGTTTGGGTGCTCAGTCTGGAGTGCTAACTTGGTGTTGGGTTGTTATTGCCAAAACATATGAACTATTGCAAAAACTCAACACTTCTCCTCATTTCTTTGTTGATTGATGACCTGTATTAAATTTTGGATTGATGAACAAGCATTGGGGATTGGAGAGAGACTTGGAAAGTGCAATGGCACCCTCTACAAAGAGCATAAGCAAGAAAAATTCAAATACACAGGTGTGTGGACCACTATCACCAAGGGTTGCTTGCTAAACCTGAGAATACGTTTTACTTAACATTTTTTTTTTTATCTTTATATTCTATTTATTATTTTTTTTAAATATCCATCTCATTTTTTTGTTTTTTTTTTATATTGAGAAGGGTCGCCGCTGATAGCTCGCTTGTGTTCCCTAGATTGGAAAATCCATCATGCAGACTTTCATCATCCTTGACGTCCGAGAGACAATAAATCTCCAGGTTGCACTTATCTGTCTATGTGTGTAGAGGATTATTCATGGAGGAGATGAAGAACAATCAGAGAGTTCTAGAACGGTTGTACTTGTAAATTAAAAATGTGCCAGCATATGGACCGTGGATCAAATTCCCTTGGTAGTCTCGACATGTACAGGGTGGGTGAATTCTTTTAGAATCCAGATCCAAAACTGACTATGGAAAACGTCCATATATTGACTCCCACCTTTTGTTCTTTAAGGCCCATTGTTGTTCCTTTGCGTTTCATGTTTCTCCTGAGGCTTCCTTCTCAACCTGGTTTTCTTTTTTTTGTTTTATTAATTTTTTTTAATATATAACTAGACATGTTGTGCAATACCTTACACTGTTCTCCTTGGTCGTGGCTTGAGTGATAACTTTGTAATGAGTCATATGTTGTATTAGGTAGCTCGTGGGCTTGGCTTTAATATTTGGAGATTGAGCTTAATGCCCAATTCTTTTGTTTTTACATTCTTTTTTTTTTTTTCTTTTTTATACAGTTAAAATTTTTGTCTTCTTCTTTTTTTGTTATAACTACGAAGAATTTTCTCCTATGTGTAGACCTGAACGCTTGAAAAATATTCACACACAGGGATTATATATATATATATTTCATTGTTATTTAGTTCGGTATTATTTCTCTTTTATTTCTTATAATAAATTATAATCACAAGTAAAAAAGGAGGGATAGATGGATAGATTCTCGGACTAAGAGATAACACAATCTAGTTGGGAGATTAATGCTCAAATTATCATGTCGAAGCATTTAGATCTAAAATTTGGGGCCTTGAAATTTCTGGCAAAGATTTTCCCGTTCTAAAATTTTGAAAATGTCTTAGATCTTTCCAAAACAATGACTTAATTAGATTTACCAATTATTTTTATAGTTATTGTTATATCTACTTTGGGAAGGCCCATAGGCTTTACGAGTTAGAACCAAAGGCTCTGATACCAACTGTAAGAACCATAAATTACTTAAGCCTGGTAAAATTTCATACGATTAAACATAGAGATTTTTTAGCATAAGCAATAAGTAATTTTTTTCAGCATATAAGCAACATAAATTAAATTTACGAACAACATGCTAATAATTTACATAATCATCCACATAAAACCACATAATCCTGAAAATACATAAATAAAAAATACCTCCGTCTGATGCTAAATCCATGATCTTTGTTTGTCTAAGATGAAGCTGAAACTGTGCTAAACTCTGCCCAAAACCGACTAACCACCCAGCTAGCTAGGAGCATCCTGTCTGGCTCCCTAGCTGCAGGATACCATAAGGAATCCTAGCCCCTGAGCCCAAAACTCCCAACAACCTAGTGCCCCTACAACAGTTCACCCAATCTCTAAAAAAACCAAACTCCAAAACCAGAAAATATCCAACAGTAGAAATACAGTCCTCTCCTCCCAATTTTTTTTCCTCTCCTGTCAGAATTTTCCCAGTCATATCTCCCCCCATTCACCAACTCCCTATCCTCCATTAATTACCTTATCCTCCCCATTATTACCTTATCCCATTCCTTTATTACCTTATCTGATTCCTTTATTACCTTATCCTTCCACCCCATGCTTCATTCCCCCCCTGCATACATAAAGTCTTATTATAAATAATTTAAAGTTATTCAGCCATTTAATTCATTACCCAAATCATTGAATGTGTTAAGTAATCAATTAATTAATTAATTGACATTTTTAAACAATAATTAATTAATTAATTAAGACAGTTAATTAATTAATTAACTATACTTAATAAACCCTATGCAACTATTTAACCAGGGTTGTTACAAATACTTTCACCCAAAAAAAGGAGTAAATAGTGGACCACACAAATCACTGTGAACAAGTTGAAAAGGGCCCCAGGCGTGACAAGAGGAACATTTGTCAAAAATTTCTCGATGATGTTTGCTGAGAAATCAACCGGCACAAATACCATGTCTGCATGAAACAAGAGGAATACCAGTCACCATCTGTTGATTACATAGTTGATGCAATCAATGATAGTTTAGATGGCCAAACCGCTCATGCCAAAGTTTTATCAAGTCATCGCTATGAGCAACAAAAACTCATAAAAAATATTATAACCCAAAGTTTTCAAACTTGTAGAACCTGGTAATATCATCAACAATTCTAGTTGTAAGAACGTGCTTAAGATCTTTTATATCCTTGATTACAACTTGGTGAGGTGAAAACTCTACGATTTTACCTTCACCTAAATGAGTGATTTAATATATTCATATAAGGTTGCAAGAAATACTTGGAACACATAATACATCATTGAAATGACCATTCTCTACTTGCACTGTTCCAGATCCCACAACACTAAGATATATATCATCACCAACAAATATTTTCTTGGTGTTACATATATTTAGAGAAAAAAATATGTCTTTATCCATATCCATGTGATAACATGCTCCAGAATCGATAATCCACTTATCAAAAGAAGAATTAAAATTTCTATTGAAGGAGAAACCAGAAGCATAAAACACATGCCCATGAGAAGAAGGAGAAGAATATGTAGAATCAATACTGAGGTTGTGCTTCTTCATTGTTACTTCTAAAACTGCCATCTTCTTGAAACATTTGGATTCATTATGACCATATTTATCACAAATGTTGCAATGTCTGTTAGTATTCTTATTTTTATATTTTTTCCTTTGTCACCATTAGGAGTTGAAGTTGTATGAGTGGGTTTGGGACCCTTTTATTTCTTTTTTTTGTAGTGAGGATGTTGCTTCTTCGGATTCTTGGGTTTATATTATTTTTGGGAAACTAAGGATTTGCTGGAGGTACCTGCAGTGTTGATCACTCCAAGTTGTACAATATTATATTCCTCTCTAATTAAAGAAACCCAAAAGGACTAAAGACTGAGTTTTTGATAAGATTTCCCTAGAACCTCTCTCATGGCATAAAAGGTATATACAAACATTGAATATGCACGACCTATCTTAGAAAGAATAAGATAGATGCAATGCTCTTCCTCCATCCTTATCTCACATTATTCACCTAAAATTATTAGCGTTTTGAATTTAGATAGAGAGTCTCGAATGCAAGAAAAATCACTTGGACTTAAAGTTAGCACTTGATTTTCTAATTGTTGTTTTTGAATAATATTATGCTTAGCAAACAATGATTCAATCTTTTCCCAAGCTTCATCGGGGTCATAAATTTCTTTAAGGTGGAATATTAAATAAGGAGAGATGGACATTCCTATTAGTCCACATGATTGGTCACTCCTATTATCCCATTTGACTTTTGTATTAACACCAGTGGGTTTTCTTTCTTTTCCCAAGGTAATCTGGTACAAACTTTTACCTCTTAATAAATCCTCCATACGAGATTACCATTGGAAGTAGTTGGTGTTGGTAAGAAAAATATTACTAGAAGAATCCATATTAAATATGTAGGTAATATGGATTTAAAAATTGACACTAATGATTTGGATGAAACGATCTCTAAAAGTTAGGCAGTTTTTAAAAAAATGGCACTAAAAATGTACTTTGGATGTGTAAGTTATGCCATTTAAAAAAAAAGCATAAACGATGATCAAATGACCACCTAGTGGTGTAAGTTTCTTTATGAAGTGACCCGCTTTTATAAAAATAAGTTGGGATGAATTTTATAATGAATTTACTTTATGAAAGAAAAACCCCATGGAAAATAAATAACTCTAAAATAAAATATTAAAGCTACTTATAGTGATTCACTTTTATACTTGAAGTGAAATACACTTTACAATTGAGCGTTGAATTTTTCAAAAAAATAACAAAAAGAGAGACTTGAACTCAAGACATCTTACTTAATAAGGAAAATTTTAACCAAATGGTCTAGGAAAACATATTGTATTTCTTAACAAGAGGATTGGGAGTGTTGTTGTTGTTGTTGTGGAATATGGCCTTGGAGAGCGTGCTAAAGAAAAAAAAATCACATAAGAAAAAAATTTCACTTCTCGATGACAACAATGGTTAGATCTCGGTTAGCCTACCTGGAAATTTCACTATTTCCTATCTTTTTATGATTTTCTGAGATACCATAGGGTGTGGGGAAAAGAGAATATACATATCTAAAAGAGTAGCAACCCAAAAACAAATAATATAAAACCAAAATAATAGTATGAAAAAAATTAAAAATGGTGTATTCAGGCTTTATACCTCTGGATCTGACTGAAATGGATGTATCTTGGGCAAACAAAAACCTTTTCAAGTGAAACAAAAAATATTCCTAACCAAAACAAGCACTCTGGCTGCAATGTAATAGTATTTTTTAATGCTGAGTAAATTTTTGGGATCAAGAAACAATCTACAAACGTAACCTACAAACCATCCTTAAGACTGGAAACTAGCCTTTTCAATCTAGAGAGGGACCTCTCTGAGACTTGATCTCTCATAGACAAGTTTCTTTTAAAACATGGATAGATTTAAAACTTTAAGATAATTTTTTAAGGTCTACTCACAAAAGATAGTGCTTTTAGGGATATGGAGTCAACCCCTGAAAACAAAGAAAACAATTCTTGGTAGATAGAACTCCTCAAAGGAACAAAGGATAAATAAGGTGATAAACTTTGGTGTTTATCTTGATAATGTAGGGTGAAAGAAGAAAATAAACATACAATAGAATCAGAGCCCCACAACGGATGAATTCTGATCTTACTTGGGAAGATAGACAAAATTTAAATTGGTTCAGTCTAAAGCACCGCTTAGATGAATTATGGATTTCAAAATTTACCAATTTAAAAAAGAAGAGAAGTGAAATTGAATATGAATACACAGGAAATAAAAGCTTCATATCATCACCATTAGAGTATTTTTCTTAAAGAACTCAGGACTTTTGCATTTATATTTCTTTAGATTCTGGAAATTACATAGAGGATCAAAATGTCTATACTTTTTCCCGCGTGCCCATTTTTACATAAAAATAGTCCCTATATATAGAAATTAAAGCTACACTTAGCTTCTAGGAGTTGACCTACTATCTCCTCGAGTTATGGATCTGGTTCTTTTAAAATAGAATGACAACATCTACAAAAATTTCCCTAAATAGGAAAGTCGATATGGCAATCACAAACTATCCTGGATGTTATTTACAATCATAAATGATTTTAGTGAACCACAATCATACGGTTGTGATGAATCATCATGTGTATTTCTAGACAAGACTATCATTGTTGCATAGTAAATTCTGGTTTCTGTTGCGCAAATGTTGGCTGTGAAATCTGCATAGTGATTTCGCATCGTGGATCATCATATTGAGGTTGTGCGTGTGAATCCAGTTGGTAGTGAAGAATGGGGTCATTCAGTTTTTGGTAGCTTCCTTGTACAAACTACTTTGCAGTTGTAAGGCTATGTTTGTACTTCTCAATGAGAATTTTTGTCTTTTCAAACTCTTCACCTGTCTCAACAAAGATGCATTTATTTTCAATTTTGATTGATTTTCAGAGAGAGATACACATGCATTGTCAACAACTAGTCTTCATTTTTGAAATGTGCCATGATTATTTCCTCTGATGTCCTTTTTTCCTCCCTGAGCTCAATGATCACATCTTGAACCTCTCTCAGTTGTTTTTTCAACCAATTTATATTATTTTCTCCTCTTGTTGGTGAGGTAGGACATCTCTGACATGCTTGACTCTGTGATGTTGATATTTCAAGAATTTTTTCTGCTAACTGCCTTCTCAATTCTCTATTTTCTTGATAGAATTGGGCTATCTCATGTTGAACTCTCCTTAGTTGATGTTTCACCTCCTTAGTATTTTCATCTTGCTTACCTAGCTCTAGTTTATTTTCATTAATTCCCTGGTTTTCACATTCAACAAGCCCTGGCTGAATTATGGGTATGGTAAATATTCCGACAGAGGACCTCGTGTGCGATTTACTGGTATCCTGGATATCCTCAGTTTCGTAAGTAAATATTAGATTTCTTCTCTTCTTAGATGTTGGTTGACTGAGTGATGTGTCTTCCATTTCTTTTCCTTTTCTTCTTTTAGTAACATCTCGTCTTCTCACCTCTAAACTATGAATTGTTGATTTCTTATAAGATAAGGGAATATCTCCTTTAGGGTCTCTTGGATTTTTTTCCCAAATCAAGAAATAATTCTAGTCCTTGCTCAAATTTCCCATCTCTTCAACCACCAACATCTTAATTAATTAAAAGTGGAATAAGTTGTTTTATGGCTAGTCAACTTTGGCTTGGACATTGTCTTCCATCTTTCCCAGCTTTGACATAAGAATAAAGGTAAGTTTAAGGTATTTCTCTATGTGAAATGCATTAGTAGCTTGCTGTGATATGGATGCACCTTGCCCAATCTTCCCTCACAGGTGAAGTACTTCTTGATTATCTTCAAAAGTTTCTCAAAAGGTTCCAGGAGATACTCACTAGGAAACTTGGCTCCAATATTCTGATTTTGATATGTAGGCTTGATGAAATCGATATAACATGAAGTATCTAATGGCATACCTTTAAACCATTTTTCTCCCTACAGTAGGTAATAAAAATTTACCCCATAAGAAATAATGTTGACTGTGTGAAAACAAAACTCGTTCCAAAAGCTAATTTGCAATAAGATCGAAGGAAAAACCTTGAACAATGACTGGAAGTGATGGAGGATACAAAAAAAACTCAAAATAGAATATTTACATAGCGACTAACAACACACATTATTTTCGTAGAAAAAATATTTGGATCTTACTCAAAAAACTATAGACAACGGATAAGTTTTAGAAGTGATGGAGAAACGTGAAAGGTGACCAATTTATTCTTGAGTGGATAAGGAATGAAATTATGGAAAGAGATGAAAAATACATAGCGACAAGAAGTTTTAAATAAAGTTAAAGATTTGTGCAGTGAACTCATGCAACGGGTACTCCTTTGAAGTGTTCAATAGTAAAAATGACATGGAGTGTTATGATTGTTCACTTTTCTAACTTCATGATTAGGTAATGATGACCCATAATATCTTTTGACATGACCTTTATCCCAACCACTTGACATGACCTTGGTACCTAAATTCCATTTTTTTGACATGACTCGAGACTTAGGAAAGTAGAACTTTACAATTTAAACATGACAAACCTTACACCCTTTCACCAATTTAAGGCCAAACTCCTTACTCAAAATATCAAACCATTCTTTAATTGATCACTGACCTCATAAACTTTGACACACCAACCATGAGTTATTCAGGAAAGTTTTTATTTTTATAAAGATCAATACATGACTCTGAAATGTTTTGGACAAACCTTTAACTCTAACTACAAAAAGCATGGTGCAAACAACTGGCTCCAATGGGGATGTTGTCCTCCGAGTGAGGTAACAAAAATTAGTACACCAAGTGTCTGACCATTGGGCTTTATTTGACTCAAACCTCTAAACTAAAAAATTGAACTTAATTATGAACTCTCTTGACACAAATTTGACCAAACTTGACATAAACTTAGGGCCTTCGCTTCGGGCTTCAATTTTCTGTTGATTATTGATTGGAATTGCTTCATCTAAAAACAAAATGGTTATTTTACAAAGAAATGATTTTTTTTTTTTTTAAAACAAGATAATGTTTCAGAAACACGCCATTCATAGGTCCCCCACCAATAATATCTCCATTAAGCTCCTGCAAAAAATAGGCATTGTTCCCATGGTATGAAACAATCATGAATGGTCCCATCCAAAGAGGATCACACTTCCCATGTTTCCCTCTGTATTCATTCCTTGAATCACACTTCAGTACCAAATCATTCACCCTGAAATCATCTTCCTTAATATGTATGTCAAAATCCTTTTTCATTTTCTCTTGGTGCAATTGTGATTTATTGAAGACTTGTTCTTTGGTTTGGTGCACATGGATTAATTGGTTCATTCTCCTTAGAACATAATTTGGTTCATTTTCTTCTTCTTGTTGCAGTCTCATCACTGGAATTCCTAATGAGGTAGGAAAAATTGCCTCTGTACCATATGATCTGGAAAGGTGATGTGGAAATAGACCTTTTAGTGGTAATCATCTCATCCCATAATGCATAGATGATATTTTTGTGCCAAGCTTTCTTTTTTTCCTACAGAAGCTTCTTAATAGTCCTTGTCAATATTTTTTTATATGATTCAGTTAGCCCATTACCCTGTTGGTAATATGTTGTGGAATGGACAAGAGTTATATTATAGTCACTACAAAATTTCTCCATTTTATTGGATTTGAATGTCACTACATTGTCAGTAGTGATCTTGACTAGACAACCAAATCTAGAGAAAATATTTCTTTCTAAAATTTGAATGTGACATTATCAATAGTTTTCCTTGTAGGTATTTCTTAGATCCATTTAGTGAAGTATCATGTGGTTGTCGGTATCCACCTATGTTGAGTTGAGGATGTCAGATTAATTTCCCCTATAAAATCAAGACCCCATCAAATATTCGGAATTCATGGAAGCTTGAGACTTCCTTGTATACATCAGAAAAAATATTGGGCCAATAGAACCATGCCCTCAGTATTTTGTGCACAGTAGTCTTCCAATAATGATTTCCCCCACAATAACCTTTGTGAAACTCTTTGATAGCCTTTTTCATTTGTTCCTCCAACAAAAAATTTAACAAGATCCCACCTGGATCTTTCCAATATAGAGAATGGTCCATAATGAAAAGCTTTGATGATTTCAACTTCAAAAATCTAGCTTTGGTTTTTCTCAAATAAAAAAGATCTTGTAATTTCGTTAATAAATAAATAATATAAAATACCAAGGAGATTCAAGGAACTTTTGGGATATCTATGGGAGTGTTTCTTCTTCTGTATTTTCTGATAAATCAAGAATAAAATTGATTAAAAAAACATCACAATTGGACTACTCAATCAATTTTGCAAGCCATTGATCCTTAATAAACTTTGTAGGTTTTATATTGAGGTCATAATCCAACATTACTACTATCAATTTTCCCCTTATCCCTTCAGGATCAGTCTAAGTCAAAATATCTTTTACAGAATTGATAGGCACATAAGCAATGATATGGGAATGCAAGATATAAGTTCTAAATTATTTAAGGGATTTCACCAAGGAATATGTATGCTTTTCCATGATGTCATAACTTAGTCAGTAGTCTATCAATGTGTTTCTATAATAATCTATATTCCTTTCAAAGTTTTGATCATCGTTTTGCAGCAAAACACCAGCAATGGTGTGTTCTGAAGAAAAATAAAATAAAGATAAAATCTTTTGCAAAATTCACGTTGGCTAACTATGGAGCTTTGGTCAACGCCACTTTAATATTTTCAAAGGAAATAATAGCTTATGGAGTCCATTTTATTTCATTTCCTTTCCTGAGCATATTTGTGATATACTTTATGATCTCAGCCAAGTTAGGAATAAACCTTCTCAAAAAATTCACTTTTCCTAGGAAATATTGTACCTGCTTCTTTCTCATGGGAGTGACGATATTCAAAATTGATTCCACTCTGTTGGGGTCTATTTTTATCCCTTCCTTTGAAATGATGTGTCGAAACAATTTTACTTCTTACATTACAAATTTTGAATTTTTTGGATTCAATGAGATGCCAATTTTTCTACATTTATGGAAAATCCTTCTTAGATGTTTGATATGTTGATCATCGAAATTTGAAAATACAGTGATATCATCTAAGTAAATAAAAATAAACTTATCCTTTCATTGTCAAATTCTATTTCTATGGCCCTTTGGAAAGTCACTCCAATATTCATAATCCCAAAAGACATTTTTTCATACATGAAAGTGCCCCAAGGTGTTGTAAAAGTTGTCTTTTCTTTGTCATCTGGATGCAGCATAATCTAGTTGTAACCAAAGAAACCATCAAACATTGATATCTTTTGAGATCCCACCACCTTATGTAGAATGTAATCCATCTTAAGAAGTGGATAATTTCATTTGAGAGACACCTTGTTTAGATTCTGAAAATATACACATAATCTTATCTCACTGCTTTTCTTCCTGACGGCCACTAGGTTAGCCACCCACTTGGAAAATCTTAAGGACACAAGAATTTTTCCATCAAACAATTTCCTTACCTCCTTTTCAATCAATGGAAACAACACAGGGTTTATTCTTATCAAATTTTTCTTGAAGGGTTTGTGATGATCCTTGATGGGAATTACATGTTGAATTGCCTTAATATTATAGACCTTTCAATATTCATAACTTCATGCAAAGACATGAGGGAAAACCTTCATAAGACTAACATAATTTTGTTTAATTTATGGACTGAGTGCTTTTGACAGCTTGATGATCTTGGGATTCTCCTAATTCCCAA
Organism: Picea mariana; assembly: GCA_032191745.1. Lineage (NCBI taxonomy): Eukaryota > Viridiplantae > Streptophyta > Pinopsida > Pinales > Pinaceae > Picea > Picea mariana. The sequence goes on from JASDQU010737822.1 coordinate 20,196, forward strand.
TGTTACAATATTGTATATCCTCATTGTTTGTAGGGATTTTAGGATTTCTGGTTACATCATTGTTGTCAAAAAGATTTTCCAATGGGACCAAGCCTTTGGGAATAATTTTATTTTTGAGTTGCAATGTATCTATTCTAGCAATTTGATTTCGATAAAGGTCATCATTGTTGAACACAACTGCATCTTCATTCTCTTCACAGCAACACTCATCATCAATATTTAAATTAGCAAATTCATCACTCATCTCAAGGAATATTTCTACATGTTTGTCATCTTCAAATATTTTCCAATTTTTAATGTTATCAGGTATTGTTGGCCTATGCTTGAATTCAATTGCATAGCTTTTATTAGGAAAAATTGGAATTTTCAAAATCGAAGTTGAAGTAGCCAAAGCATTTGTAATTTGATTTTCCCCCCTAAGAATCACTGACAAATTGTATTCTAAAAAATATTCGAGAAGATAAAGAACTAAATTTCTATATGACCTCAATAAAATATTCTTGGATTGATATATACCATTTACCTAGTTGATAACAAATTCATAATATCCATGTACAACTATCATCCTAACACCCAATTCTTTTAAATTCTTCAATCCCAAAATTAATGTCTCATATTCGACCATATTATTGGTACAATCAAAAGCAAGCTTGTAAGAACAGAGTTTTGTACGTATCTTGGGATCATTATTCCACACACCATCTCCTACTCCTTCCTTACTAGCAACAACATCAAAGCTCGTATTCCACATTTCATCTTTTGCATTGTTTAATTTATGTATAATTTCCTCTGTTTGATTATTAGTTTTTTCTTTGATAGCCATGACAGTTGTTGGCTCCCCCTCTTCAAAACTCAAGTGATTATAGAAAATAGAGGAACCAAACTCAGTATCAATAGAATAAATGGGATAATTATTTGATTGAGTTTTTCTACTCACCATGTACTTGAGCAATAATTCTCTATACAACCTCCTTTCTTGGCTGAAAACAAGGATAGTGGCATATGACATATCCATTTGCAAAGATCCTTTCAACTTTGCAGCCCAACATATAGATAACAACATGCAAAATTTAGGAGGCATGTTAGAAGCCACTACTGTATCTATGATCATATTTTTTGATGGAATTTGAGACAATCATACAACCAAGTCTTTGATTAAACCCAAACATTTCACCTTAGTTGAGTCAAAAGAGAAAATATCCTTATAATTTCTTGTAATATCTAGTCCCAACTCATCCATGACCACCTTCGACATTAGATTATGTGATGCTTCTGAATCTAACATGGCATTATGTAAATTCATTTCATGAATTTTAAGACTGACATAGAAAGGAAGATCATTATCAACATCACCACACTCCTCCACACACGTGCCAAACAAGATAGTAGGTGGATCATATTGTACATTCAAGGTGTCAAGGGCTTCTTCCATTTTTAGCATTTTAATGATATGATTTCTATATTCTTCATTCTTAATCAGCTCATTAAATGGAACAATTTTTTTTATTTTATCCATTTCTCTTTCAAAATTGAAAGGAGATGGAGCCTTTTCTACCTTTTTGATGGCTTCTTTCTTTCTTTCCTTGGGTATTTTCTTTGGGGGTTATTATTTGGATTTTCCTTTATTGATTACATCCTTTACTAAATTATCTTTCTTCATTTGGCTTGAAGAAGGTGTATTTATCTTAAGTTCCCTTGTAGGATTTTCCTTTGAAAGATTTGCAGGTAGCTTTTTACTTATGAGGTTATGTTGCTTCTGAAGCTGCATAATAGTATTATGGTATCATTTCCTAAACTATTATGTTTCCAATGACAAAATATCATAATTATCCTGCATAAACTTATCATTTGCATCCATAAATTGATCATGTTCTTATTTAGTTAAGAACACATTTGTTTCTCTATTGTCACAAAAATGCATATTGTCTTCAATTGTTTGATCAAAATCTTCATTTACATATTTTTTTTGGAAATGAGGTTTTATTTGCTGATCACCTTCATTTATCTGATCTATTTGCGTGATCTGTGGAACTAGAGCTATTATGAAATGTTGATTTCTAGGCTCAGAATCAGTTTGATCCCTATTGGAAGGCTTATTTTCCAAGGACACTCTTTCCATGAGTCTTTCCATTGTATTCATCATCAAATCAAATTTCTCATCTTATAATTCAGAAGTTGAGGGTTGTGCTTGTCCTTGGACCTTCTTCACATCTGTATTAGGATTATGTTTTACCTTCTCCGATGCCATCAAATTTACCGCTACCTCAATTGCATCCCTCATCATATCATCTAATGTATTGGATATTCTTTCTCTTAACAACATGGAAAAGTTACTGTCAAAAGAATCAATGTATCAGAGTTTATTAGTTCGAGGAGGAGGTTTATCTTCTCTAGGAATTGAATTATAGACTTTCATAAATATGGTTGAAAACTCTTGTATGGTTTCATTTGGTGATACTTTTATATTGTTGTGTTGAGTTAGAAATTGAAGAATGTTCTTTTTTTCACCCCACCTTACAAGAAAAAGTGTTTCAAAAGATGCAAAATTGGGGATACTTGCTGCAAGAAGAGCTTTAAACCATTTTTTGACTACTCCTGAAAGTCTTCGTGGGAACATCCTGAGTTTTGCATTTTCATGATCTACTTCCTCTAGATCAACAAAATTATTGAATCGATCCAAGTGCATTTGGGATGATGTATTTTCTTCAACATCGAATAATATGATTCTATAATTATAATTTTGTGGTAAATCGTGCAATTGTCAAGGCAAGGCAAGATGAGAAAATATGGTTGCCACGGATCTAGGAGGATTTTAGGCTATCTGGACATTCTCAGCAAGGACAATATGAATAGGAATAGTTTGAATGGGTACAGTTGGAATCAAAGACTAGAATTTCTTCTCATCAAAGATAATTTGATTCAAATTAGATTATGATTTAGATCTGAACAAGGTTTTCTCAAATTTTAAATCAAAGTCAAGGTCATCAATACTTTTTAAACCATCTTTGGGTAAGGATACATTTTATTCCAGGAAATAAACTGATTGAACTATCTTTTATTTTCTTTTGGGCAAGAGTTTTTCATGATCATACACAAATGCTAGAGGTTCTGGATGAGGGTTCCTTCTAGTGTAAATTCTCTTAGGAGTATTTGCTCAAAACAAAAAAACTATGATGTTGATCTTATTAAATGAAGTGGCCTAGGTAAGAAAAATTCATCCAAAAAGGTGTTTGCTTCATTGTTACTCTCAGGAATCAATCTAAGCTTTTAGCCATTCTCCAAGGGAAAATTTTCAATTTCGCCCTCGAAAACAACGCCAAGATGTTAAAACTGAGTAAATTGTTCGGCTAAAGAAACAATATACAAAGGTAACCTAAAAACCAACTTTATGAATGGAAACTAGCCTTTCTAATCTAGAGAGGGATCTCTATGAGACTTGATCTCTAATAGACATGTTTCTTTGAAAAGATGACTAGATTTAAAACTTTAAGATAACTTTTTATGGTCCGATGACAAAAGATAGTGCATCTAGGGCTATGGAGTCAACCCATTAAAACAATTCTTGGTATATAGAACTCCTCTAAGGAACAAATTCTTAATAAGGTGATCAAATTCAGTGTTTAGTTTGATCATGTGGGGTGAAAGAACAAAATAAAGAAACAACAAAATCAGAGCACCACAACAGATTAATTATTATCTTAGCTCGGAAGATAGACAAAATTTAAATCGATTGAGTCTAGAGCACCACCTAGATGAATTCTGGACTTTAAAATTTTAAAATTTTAAAAAGAAGAGATGTTAAAATGAATATGAGTACACATGAAATAAATACAATGAAAGGTAAAAGCTTCATATCATCACCATTAGAATCTTTTTCTTAAGGAACTCAAGACTTTTACATTTGTATTTCTTTAGATTCAGGAAACTACATCAAGGATCAAAATCTATATATTTTTTCCTACACACCCCTTTTTACATCAAAATAGTCCCTATATATAGAGAGTAAAGCTACAATTAGCTGCTAGGAGTCAAACTAATATCTCCTAGAGTTATGGATCTTCTTGTTTTCAAAGAGAACAACAACCTCTACTATAAAGTACCTCAAAATTTACATGAAAAAAGAAGATTTAATTGGGGACGTTCAGTTGGTTTTGTGTTCTTGAGGCCTTTCAGTCACTTGTCAACCCTAAAATACACCAGTATTATTGCCTTTCACTCCTCTATCCTATTTAACATAAAGTCGCCACTTCCTGTTTTGATATTGTGTTGTATATGAACATAGGTTAATAACTAGGGACATCTCGTTTCATTGCAACTTATTACTATCTACTATTTCATTTCCAAATCCACTTTATGATATGGGAAAGTAGATACTTAGAGTCGCTATCATACAATGAGAGGTTATTGATGTAATGCCTTATGATGCTCAATCCGACATATGTATATATCATTATAAGATCAACATGGAGAAGTTAACACTATTCAGAAACAAGGCGTTATAATGGGTATATCCTCAGACATTAAACTTCCACCTTGAAATAAAGTGCCCAGAGGATTAACTTTTGAAGTCATGGTTATGATCGTTCTAACAAACTAATCGTTAGGTAACGACCAGGGGCTATCCGCCTAAGATGTTTAATGCAAGGTAGTTGGGTACAACATATAATGATGCAGTAAGGAAGCCATCTGGTTACCTCACCATTAATACTCTTAACAGGCGATACAGGTGGAACCCTTATGCCTTAAAGGCCTGTATGCACATTTAAAGCACCTGTTATATGTCTATTCGATTCATAGCTCGACTGGCATGCCCTAAGGATATATCGACACTTACCCCATGATCACATGGTCCCAGTACGAAAACCTCCTCCCCTTTACTCCATTTGAAGGTTACTCTCATAATTTCACTCTCATTCTAGTTTTGGTTTGGTGAATGAGGAGGCATTGTCTCTGTCAATTTTTTTCATTTTTACTCTGGTTAAGGTATAGTAAAGGAGGGGAAGACCTTACAGACCATTCCTTTGTTTGTCTTTAGCATCGTGGCCTAGAGTTCATGGTTCTAGATCTTTTGCTAGATGAGTGGAGATTCTGGGTGGCACTTCTCGACAACAGCTCTGTGCAGGTAAGTTTATCTTTGGCTATTATTTATTTATGCATTCAAATCCTTCTACCCTGGATGTAGTTCTTTGCATATATATGTTCTTGGTTAGTCTTCGATAGTAACCTTGTCTTACTTCCATGGTACTGTGGTAAAAAGAAGTTTGGTTCTCTTGGCAAGGTTTTGGGTCCTATCATAGTTTTACCCCCCTATTACTGCATCATCCATCCTATCGAGACCTAGCCATTCCTATTGTGAAGGAATGTATCATGGCGTCTATTATAAGAGTGCACTTGAAAAATTCATTTTGGCTTAACCCTTGTTATTGAGCCTAGATTCCTCCATTGGTTAGTCTTTTGGCACATTATTAAAATTTTGTGTTTGAACTAAGGTGTTTGCTAGTGTCAATGCATTGATTAGAAGCGAAGTTTCCAAAGGTCAAAAGCGTTTAAATCTTTTATGTTTACATTTGAAATGTTGCAATGGCTTTGTATTTATCATAGTTGTTATACGCCTTTCATTTCTCCTGCACTATTTTTCTTTGGATTAAACACTTGTACTTATCACTAATGATGGGCCCCTTGATGTGCGAGGGTACCCATTAGGGAGACATGAACTCCTCTTCCCCCTTTCGGTCTGGGAGGTGTAGCACGATGGTAGAAGGCACAATTCCTCTAATACAATTAAGTATTCATCGACCCGTTTCTAGTTACACTATGTTCAGTAACATAATAATAATATTTTTTTTTGATATTACAGAATCAAATTCTTTCCCAAGTTATTCTAGCTATTTTTGAATTGAATCTCATTATTGAATATACGGTCCCTTTCTTGAAATGATTCAGCATGCATAGCAGTACACTTAAGGGTTTTGTTCTTCTCCCAGAAATTGTGCGATGATTCCCAGATTTCGTTTATACTTATATTTTGATGTAAAATTTAGTTTTTGGGTTTATGCGTCACAACTTATTTACCTTATGTTTTATGTTATCATTATTGAATAAGCCTTTATGGTCTTCTCACCAGTAAATGGATAACATCATTATTAATTTTGGGTTTATGCATCATGTACTATTTACCTTCTGTTACTATTATCAATATTGAATAAGGCCTTATTGGTCTGCTTACAAGAAAAATGGATAGGATTGTTATTACGATAGAATTTTGTGGTTATGTTGTAGGTATGCCTTTGGTTAACAGAGTCATTTCTAACTTACTGTCATAACTATCTTAAATTATATATGTATATGTAGTCTTCTTGTAATGGGGTCCGTGGAATGTTTCCTTTTATTTGGAATTAATTTCCTACTTATATAATTATCTATCCAGCTAGTTCTCCCAAAATTCTGATGTAGTTGGT